>JAHRHZ010000266.1:46888679-46925429 GCA_024137785.1 Ginglymostoma cirratum
TCATTTCTGAAGACGGGTCTAGGCCCGAAACGTCAGCTTTCCTGCTCCTCTGATGCTGCTTGGCCTGCTGTGTTCATCCAGCTCTACACCTTGTTATCTTAGGACAGATGGCATCATGTTTGGTCAGAACAGTGGTCTTTATAGAACTACTTCAGTTTTATAAAGCAGAGGTTGACCCCCCTCTGAGAACTAAAGCCGAAACACCCAAAGAGGATACCTCGCCCTATAATCTGTAAAAGGGGTGTGAAAAGTGGTTTAAACTGCCTTCCAGCAACTTTTAGTGGTTCAAGAAAATAAGCCACTGACGTTCACTTTACAATCAACAAGTAACAATTTATTTATCTAACTCTAACATGAACAAATTAACTAAACTATTAACAAACTGAATAAACCCCTTCTAGCTACTAACTATTCCCAAATAAAACATGATTCTAATGGTATGCTGTTCCACTAAATGTAAGACCCACTTAATATAAAATTAAATAGAATTTAGTCTATCGAAATTACGGCCAGATTGTGTCTTCCGCAGTGCTCTGTGCTTTCTCCATCGAATGTTCTGTCAGCAACACCTCCGTTGATTCTTCTTGTCAGGAACATTAACTAGTTGTGCACTTGGTACCTTTGATATTTAGATGGTGCTTTCTCTCAGACTTCTAGGAGTCTCCGAGAGCCAGAACTAGGTACACTCACATCTACATCCCCTGGTTTTGAGGAGACAAAGATGGGGGCAAAATCAATAAAATGATCAGGAGGTGAGATGATAATGGCAATAAATTCTGATCCAGTTCTGCGATTCATCTGCGAAGTGTTTTTTACAAGACTTTTGTGATCGGAATATTGATTGGAAAATCGCCAATTCTGAATTGTCTCCTGACCAGTTCAGAGATGTATTTCAATCTCATCAGTTCTTGGGCACAAGCACTTCTGGCAATCTGTATAGCAAATATTTTTATTCATATGTGAAATAAGCCCTTCAAGTGGTAACGATCAAACCTTATGATGCTTTTCAAAATTAGGATTTCGTACATTTCATGATGTCTTGTGGAACAGCAGGGCTGGAATTTGGCGAGTCTTCTCCGTTCCCCTGTATGTGGTGAAGGAAGCCATTTAATCAAGCTGAGACACCTATTTCTGTCACTGCCAGTATTTTATCCACAGTAAGGGAGAGATGGGTCATTATGTGGAGTGACACGAGGTCACACTGCAAGAAATTGCAGCTTTAGACATTTGGTCCATCAGAAGTGCAACCAATGTCTCCCAATCTGACCTCTGACCCCAAACAGACTCCCTAAGAAAAATATAAATTTGATGTAGTCTAAAAAAGACTTTAAGCAGTTCACCAGTTTCTTGCAAATCCATTTTTTGAAATCTCCTCAAGCTGTTAATCATAAATCTTTAAAGGGTTACAATCCATTTCTACCTCTCTCTATCCTGAGAAAGGGTTAACATGACCTGAAAACGTTAACCCTGCTTCTCTTCGCAGATGCTGTGTGGCCTACTGACTGCTTCCTGCATTTCCTGTTTTTATTTATGATCCCTTCTTTGCAATAAAGGAAATATTGAGAGAAATAATGCAAACAATAAATGGTGGCCTCAGTGTTTTTTGGGAGGGGGTTATTGCAGAAAACTCGAATACTGGTTTTCCTAACTGCTGATGTTTACCTCAGAGCACACCATATTATTTTGCTTTCCCTTTTCAGTAACAGGAGTAAGAATACATTTGATTAATTAGAAGGGCTTTCTCTGAAAGCTGAATGGTTCTAACTCTGGCAGGTGGCAGCCATCTCTCTTTTTCTGATGGCAGTTGGCTCTCCCCGATTTTTCAAATGCCCATGTCTTATATACCCATAATGACATAATCAAATTCTTAGGATTGGTTTCAGGTTGTCAACACCATCAGTTTTTAAATTCAATTGGCTATGAATCACTAAGTTTGGTTTTAAATTAGTTGGCCAATTCAAACTTGTTGTCACAACATCAAAACAAGATTGCTGTTTTGCCTGCCACCTGCAAGGCTTTTTTTTGATACACTTGTTTCACTTTTTGAGGCTCTTTGTACTGGCAACTTCAGCTGCTGCTCACAGACATGCATTTTTTTGAAAATGTTGAAGTACAGAGAAAGCAAAGTCTCTTAAAGGAACCACACATTTTAACTTCCTGCCTTCCACCTCACAATTACTCTATCCAACTTTGCAACAATATTAATTGTAAAGGTATCTGCTTAGCAAGGACAACCCAGTGGACATTTATGGTTGAATATAGATCAATACTAGGGTTAGCACACAGCCTTTGGCAACAATCTTCATTTTAAAAGGACAGCTCCCCAAGGCGACAGTTGTGTAGTTATATTGTGTTCCAAGTGACAGATTTTATTAAACAACACCCCCCGTCTCTATCTGGTTGTCCTTCCCTTTACTGCTGATCAATGGTGATAGGGGCTACATTTCTCCGAAAACCGATCAGATAGCATTGTTTGGGCTTGAGAAAGCAGCCGATGATGAGATACTGATTCACTAATCCACAAGCCCCATATTATTGTAGGATTGACATGTTATAGAGTCATAGAGTCGATGTTCAAACATGATGTTGAATACTATTTATTGTTTGCTGTACAAGAATTGCGTTGTTGGAACAAATCGTAGAATCTTGTGAATATCTAAAATTGTTTTAAAAATGATATGATTTTGTATTACTTTGCAGGAGGTCAAAGATGAGCAGTGGAAAAGGGCAATGGGTTATCTGAACTATGCCAGTGAACTCAATTACATGACACAGATTGTTATCATGTTATATGAAGACCCAAATAAGGTATTATGTCTCCTGTTCTAGACTTTTATTACTTCCTATGCTATAAATTTAGTTAAATTAACTTGGTTTTTGAGTTCAAATTTGAAATTGGGCATGACTGTTCCTGGTATCTTCCAGTTGGTAGGAAGGAAGAGCATTGATAATTTAAAAAAAAAATTGCTGGAAAAAACTTTGAAGATCACAAAGAACTGCCAAACCACCTTGCTACAAAGGTCTCCTGCTCAGATAAGCAGTACAGTAAAATTTGAGAAGTTTAGGGTTGTGATTATGAAACTGGCACATGTTTATACACCAAGTTCCTATCTAACCAGTTTGATATTTAATGGCCCAGTTAAACCCAGAGCCATTGTATGGAGCCCCATGTCAGGTGATGATTTAAATATTTAAAGTTTTATTTCAGGATAGCTCTGCATGCAGTCCTACCACAACTAGTTAAGAATGCTGGTAGACAACTAAACAACTAACAGGAGCTGAAGGCCCCCACAAATATTCCCATTCTCAAAAATAAGGAACTTCATTGCAAAATACATGCCTTAAGTGTTTGCATCCACTTCAAACAGAAGATCAAAGTGTGTGATCCATCTTGGCTGCCTTCTCAGGTCCCCAGCATCACAGTGCCAGTCTTCAACCAATTATTTCACTCACTGTGATATCGGGAAACAGCTGAGGACACTGGATACTGCAAAAACAATGGGCCCTCATAACATTAAGGCAGCAATACTGGAGAATTGTGCATTGGAACAAGCTAATCTGTTCCAGTATAGCTACAATACTAGTATGTACCCAACAATGTTACAAAATGCCCAGGTATGTTCTGTACACAAAAACAGAACAAATCCAACCCAGCCAGTTTTTGATACAAAACCAGAAGTTACTGGAAAAGTTCAGCAAGTCTGGCAGCATCTGTGAAGAAAAGTCAGAGTTAATGTTTCGGGTCTGGTGACCCTTTCTCAGATCCCCAACCGATTGTTGATCCATCTGTTTGCCCTCAATCATCAGAGCAATATAAAGAGTTGCTGGCAGTGCTATCAAATAGCACTCACAAAGAAGTAACCTGCTCATTGGTGAATTTCTAAAGAAGGGTCTAGGCCCGAAACGTCAGCCTTCCTGCTCCTCTGATGCTGCTTGGCCTGATTTGTTCATCTAGCTCTACACTTGGTTATCTCTGTTTACTCATTGGTGCTCAGTTTTGGTTTAGCCAGGGCCACACATCTAATGACCTTATTACAACCTTGATTCAAATATGGACAAAAGACTTAATCTCCAGAGATGAGATGAGACTGAGAGATCTTGACGTCAAGACACCCTTTGATTCAGTGTGGCATCAAGATGACAAGTGGTAGTTATAGGGGATTAAATAATGAGGGGAATAGATAGTATCCTTTATAAGCAGGGTTGAGAGTCCCGCATGGTGTGTTGCGTGCCTGGTGCCAGGGTAAGGGATAAGTCTGACTAGCTTGAAAGGATATTGGAGACGGAGGGGGAAGGACCCAGTTGTTGTTGTCCACGTCAGAACAAACAATATAAGACAGATTAGGAAAGAAGACCTGTTCAGGGATTGTCAGGAGTTAGGAACGAAATTAAAGAGCAGGTGTACAAGGATTATAATCTTCGGATTACTGCCCAAAGACGTGCAAATTGGCATAGGGACATGAGAATAAATAAACATGTGGCTCAAGGAGTGATGCGGGAAAGAGGGGTTCCTTTTCATGGGGCACTGGCATCAGTATTGGAACAGGAGGAATCTGTACTGCTGGGGCGGTCTCCACTTGAACCGAGCTGGGACCAATGTTCAAGCAAAAAGGGTAAATAGGCTGGTCGACTAGACTTTAAACTGGAAAGTCAGGGTGGGGAGGGAAGGGTGAAACTTCCCCCAGTGGGGTACAAAGCAACAGGCTAACAACTGTAGGGGTAGATTCCACTGTGTGGAAAAATATGAAAAAAATGACAGGAAAGGAGAACTCAGGAGAGGTTATTTGAAGTCTCCAGCACAGACACAAATAGGACAGAGCATTTGGAAAGGGTTAGGAATCAAACTTCAAGCACACTGGACAAAAGACTGACAATGAGAAGAGAGACGGTTCATACAGGACTGACGGTGTTATATCTGAATGCACGCAATAGAAGAAAGAAGGTGAATGAGCTTGTGGCACTTATCGATTTTGGTAGATATGATGTGGTGGGAATCACAGGCCTCTAAACAGTAGTCAGGAGCTGGGGCACAAGATACACCAGGAGACAGAAAAGGTGTGTAAGAAAGGCAAAGTTACACTGATCATGGGGGATTTCAATATGCAGGAGGACTGGGAAAATCAGGTTGGTAGTGGATTGCAAGAAAAGGAATTTGTGGAATGTCTCCGAGATGGTTATTTTTGGAGCACCTTGTGGTGGAGCCCACTAGGAAACAGACAGCACTGGATTTAGTGTTGTGCAATGTGGCAGACTTGATAAGGGAGTTTAAGGTGAAGGAATCCTTAGAAAGCAATGATCATAATGAGATTGAATTTTCTCTGCAATTTGAGAAGGAGAAGATAGAATCAGAGGTAATGGTTTTACAGCTGAATAAAGGCAACTACAGAGGCATGAACAAAGAATAAATAACAAAGAAAATTACAGCACAGGAACAGGCCCTTCGGCCGTCCAAGCCTGCGCCAATCCAAATCCTCTATCTAAACCTGTCGCCTATTTTCCAAGGATCTGTATCCCTCTGCTCCCTGCCCATTCATGTATCTGTCTGGATACATCTTAAATGATGCTATCATGCCCACCTCTGCCACCTCCGCTGGCAACGCGTTCCAGGCACCCACCACCCTCTGCGTAAAGAACTTTCCACGCATATCTCCCTTAAACTTTTCCCCTCTCACCTTGAAATCGTGACCCCTAGTAATTGAGTCCCCCAATTTGGGAAAAAGTTTCTTGCTATCCACCCTGTCTATACCTCTCGTGATTTTGTAGACCTCAATCAGGTCCCCCCTCAACCTCCGTCTTTCTAATGTAAATAATCCTAATCTACTCAACCTCTCTTCATAGCTAGCACCCTCCATACCAGGCAACATCCTGGTCAACCTCCTCTGCACCCTCTCCAAAGCATCCACATCCTTTTGGTAATGTGGCGACCAGAACTGTACGCAGTATTCCAAATGTGGTCAAACCAAAGTCCTATACAACTGTAACATGATCTGCCAACTCTTGTACTCAATACCCCGTCCGATGAAGGAAAGCATGCCGTATGACTTCTTGACCGCTCTATCCACCTGTGTTGCCACCTTCAGGGTACAATGGACCTGAACACCCAGATCTCTCTGTGCATCAATTTTCCCCAGGGCTTTTCCATTTACCACATAGTTCGCTCTTGAATTGGATTTTCCAAAATGCATCACCTCGCATTTGGCTGGATTGAACTCCATCTGCCATTTCTCCGCCCAGCTCTCCAATCTATCTATATTCTGCTGCATTCTCCGACAGACCCCTTCACTATCTGCTACTCCACCAATCTTAATGTCATCTGCAAACTTGCTAATCAGACCATCTATACCTTCCTCCAGATCATTTATATATATCATAAACAACAGTGGTCCCAGCGCAGATCCCTGTGGAACACCACTGGTCACAGTTCTCCATTTTGAGAAACTCCCTTCCACTACAACTCTGTGTCTCCTGTTGCCCAGCCAGTTCTCTCTCCATCTTGCTAGTACACCCTGGACCCCATGTGACTTCACTTTCTCCATCAGCCTACCGTGGGGAACCTTTTCAAACGCCTTACTGAAGTCCATGTATATGACATCCACAGCCCTTCCCTCATCTATCAACTTTGTCACTTCCTCAAAGAATTCTATCAAGTTGGGAAGACATGACCTTCCCTGCACAAAACCATGCTGCCTATCACTAATAAGACCATTTTCTTCCAAATGTAAATAGATCTTATCCCTCAGTATCTTCTCCAGCAACTTCCCCACCACTGACATCAGGCTCAAGGTCTATAATTACCTGGATTATCCTTGCTACCCTTCTTAAACAAGGGGACAACATTTGCAATTCTCCAGTCCTCCGGGACCTCACCTGTGCTCAAGGATGGTTCAAAGATATCTGTTAAGGCCCCAGCTATTTCATCTCTTGCTTCCCCCAGTAACCTGGGATAGATTCCATCCAGACCTGGACACTTGTCCACCCTAATGCCTTTTAGAATACCCAACACTTCCGCCCCCCCCCCCCCCCCATGCTGACTTGACCTACAATAATCAAACATCAATCCCTAACCTCAACATCCGTCATGTCCCTCTCCTCAGTGATTACCGACGCAAAGTACTCATTAAGAATCTCACTCATTTTCTCTGACTCCTTGCATAACTTTCCTCCTTTGTCCTTGAATGGGCCAACCCTTTCTCTAGTTACCCTCTTGCTCCTTATATATGAATAAAAGGCTTTGGGATTTTCCTTAACCCTGTTTGCTAAAGATATTTCATGACCCCTTTTAGCCCTCTTAATTTCTCATTTCAGATTGGTCCTACTTTCCCGATATTTTTCCAAAGTTTCATCTGTTTTCAGTCGCCTAGACCTTCTGTATGCTTCCTTTCTCCTCTTTGCTAGTCTCTCAATTTCACCTGTCATCCATGGTTCACTAACCTTGCCCTTTTTATCCTTCATTTTCACAGGGACATGTCTGTCCAGCACTCTAATCAACCTCTCTTTAAAAGCCTCCCACATATCAAATGTGGATTTACCCTCAAACAGCTGCTCCCAATCCACATTCCCCAGCTCCTGCCAAATTTTGCTATAGTTGACCTTCCCCCAGTTCAGCACTCTTCCTTTAGGACCACTCTCATCTTTGTCCATGAGTATTCTAAAACTTACGGAATTGTGATCACTATTCCTAAAGTAATCCCCTTCTGAAGATTCAACTACCTGGCCGGGCTCATTCCCCAACACCAGGTCCAGTATGGCCCCTTCCCAAGTTGGACTATTTACATACTGCTCTAGAAAACGCTCCTGAATGCTCCTTACAAATTCTGCTCCACCTCAACCCCTAACACTAAGTGAATTCTAGTCAATGTTGAGAAAATTAAAATGTCCCACTTACCACCACTGTTGCTCCTACATCTTTCTATAATCTGTTTACATATTTGTGCCTCTATCTCACGCTCGCTGTTGGGAGGGCTGTAGTACAGCCCAGTGAGTGAGGAGCTGGGCAGAACTGACTGGGAGAGGAGCCCAGCAAGAAAGACAGTGGAACAGCAATGGCAGGAGTAATCCAGGAGACATAGCAAAAATTCATCCCTCGGTAAAATAAGCATGGTACAGGGATGATGGGGCAATCATCGCTGACTAGGATAGTCAGCGGTACCATAAAAGCAAAAGAGAAAAGGGAAAGCATAATGTGGCAAAGGGCAGTTGGAAATCAGAGGATTGGGAAGCTTACAAAGACCAACAGAGGGTAACAAAAAAAAAAGAAATAAGAAGGGAGAAGATTAAATATGAGGGTAAGCTAGCCATTAATATAAAGGAGGACTGTAAGAGTTTCTTTAGATATAGAAAGGGCAAAATAGAGGCAAAAGTGGACATTGGACCGCACGAAAATGATGATGGAGAGATAGTAGTGGGGAACAAGGAAATGGCTGAGGAACTGAATAATTACTTTGCATCAGTCTTCATGGTGGAAGACAAAGGGAATATCCCAAAAATTTGAGAGTCAGGGGGCAGAGCTGAGTATGGTGGCCATCACCAAAGAGAAGGTGCTAGAAAAACAGAATGGCCTGAAGGTGGATAAGTCACCAGGACCAGATGGACCACACCCCAGAGTTCTTAAGGAGATAGCTGAAGACAAGGTGGAGGCGTTAGTGGTAATCTTTCAGGAATCGCTGGAGTCTGGGAGGGTCCCAGAGGACTGGAAAATTGCTAATATGACAGCCCTATTTAAAAAGGGACTAAGACAAAAGACTGAAAATTACAGGCCGATTAGTGTAACCTTGGTCGTGGGTGAGATTTTAGAGTCCATTGTGAAGGATAAGAATTCTGAATACTTGGAAGTGCATGGTAAAATAGGGCAAAATCAGCATGGCTTCATCAAGGGGAGGTCATGCCTGACAAATCTGTTAGAATTCTTTGAGGAAGTGATGAGCAGGTTAGACCAAGGAGAGCCAATAGATGTTACCTACCTAGACTTCAATAAGACCTTTGACAAGGTGCCGCACAGGAGGCTGCTGAGTAAGATAAGGGCCCCTGGTGTTCGAGGCAAGATTTAAAGTATTGGCGCAGATCTTACGGCTAGGTACTCACATGGATAGAAGATTAGCTGTCTGGTAGAAAGCAGAGAGTGGGGTTAAAAGGGTCTTTCTAAGGATGGCAGCCGATGACAAGTGGTGTTCCACAAGAGTCAGTGTTGGGACCACAGTTTTTCACTTTATACATTAATGATCTAGATGAAGGAATTGAGGGCAGTCTGGCTAAGTTTGCAAACGATACAAAGACAGAGGGACAGGTAGAATTAAGGATGTGGGGAGGCTGCGGAACGATTTGGACAGGTTCGGAGAGTGGCCAAAGAAGTGGCAGTTGGAGTGCAACGTGGGAAAGTGTGAGGTCATGCACTTTGGCAAGAAGAATAGAAGCATGGACAATTTTCTAAATGGACTAGAAATGTTAGGAGATAGTAGGAACTGCCGATGCCGGAGAATCTGAGATAACAAGGTGTAGAGCTGGATGAACACAGCAGGCCAAACAGCATCAGAGGAGCAGGAAAGCTGATGTTTCGGGTCTAGACCCTTCTTCAGAAATGTTAACTTCTATTTTCTAGTACAGACGCTACAAGACGTGTTTAATTTCTAAAGCACTCTGCATTTTTGTTTCAGATTTCCAGTATTTACAAATCTTTGTTTTACTTTGGGCCTGTATTTGGTTGAGTTTGATTTGCTCTTTTTCACCATGGCATTATTAAGCAATTTTCCACATTGCTGAGTACGTGATTCTGTTTTAACTGTACTGGAATGGTTTTGTTTAAATTACACTAATTCTGTTATACAAGTGTCATGATGAGGGTTTGTTCCGATACCCAAAATAAGAGACAAATGATACTTGGCCGTAAGATTTTTTCCAGTAAGATGTTTCAGCAGTTCATTCATACAGTTACAGAAAGCTTACTTGAATAACTAGTTTGCGTTCAGTTAGATCTTTACACCTTATTCTCAGATCTCATCTTTCTTTAATCACATTGTCATAAGACTCCAATCTCATCTCTTCTCTCAATTAGATCTTTCATATGACTTTCATCGATAAGCTACCCTTAAAGTTAAGCAGCTTAGGTTTTGCACTGTATACCATGATCCCCTTTCGGCCATCTTCAATACGCTTACTAGAATGTTGTCACTGTCCGTTACCCATGCAGTAGTGCTGGGGAATTCAAGAGGAAGCCAAAATGGATCAGGAACTCAGTAACTAATGATGGATCGTGGCATCAGGAAGGGATGCAGTGTTTCTGCAAGCCTGTCCCCACCCTTGCCTCTTAACACCAGTGCACCTTTCTGCAGCAACTTCCTCCCCATGAATCTAATCCATAACACACACCTGTGCCCAAGTGTGTTGTGTCCGGGAATCCAGCAATTGTCCCTGGTGAAATATTTAGAACATTACTGACAGCAACATCTACTACCAGTGCTGCTGTCAGCAACAGAAAGCCCCTGGCCTGTAACTAATTAACAGCTCTTGGATTTTCTATCTCTGTGGTCCATAATCCCTGAAAAGGCCCAGCACTCTGGTCAGTTAAGTGCCTGACTTGCATTGATTGGTGAACGTAGGCTTGAGGTCAACAGTAGTGTCAGACAGCATAGAGAGCAATGTACACATTTAATATTATATCACCTTATACTCATGTTCATTTTTATGGTAAAGGGGTCTTACATGATCCTCTCCTCCATTTGCTTTTTGGAAAATCCAATTTTGGTTCTCCATTGCTGTCTACTGCAAGCAGACTTTTACTGGTTATTGTGTACATTGAGATTCATATTGCAGTATGCATAATAAGATTGGTCTTGTGAACCATCTTATAAATAGGTGCTGAGTCATTTGCTTACCTTGCAGGCTTGACACAGAAATAGAATGCATCAAAACATTTTCTTAACTTTATATGTATTTAATTAATAGCATACATTGCATGTAGTAAGATAATTACACAGTGGGGTACCCAGTTGGACTTTAAAATATCAGTTGAGTTTCCTTTGTTCCTTTTCATAAAATGGAAATTATTATTTTTAAAAATGTCAGTCTTACAAAGTCAAAGTAGTACTTGAAGGTACCAAGCCATTTCAACTACATTGCATTAAGGTGCTATCGATTAGAGGCCAGATAAACTACTGTTCATCTGATAGTTTATTTAGAGTGGTATTAGTGAAGGCCAATCAGAAGTTGCTCATTCGCCTACTTGGCCAGAGTTAATGCAATTTCATAGGTATTATGTATTTAACTTGTTTTGTTCAGCACTCCAGATGTTGTTTCTCAAAACCTTGACTTTCAGGATCCTTGTTCAGAGGAACGCTTTCATGTTGAATTACACTTCAGTCCTGGTGCTAAAGGATGTGAGGAAGATAAAAATCTTCCATCAGGTTTTGGATACAGACCAGCCTCTCATGAGGTACTCGTTTTTGAGGAATTTTCTGTTGGTTTGTTTATATTTTGAGAGTTTTATTTTCAATGTGAAATGTAATAATTGTGGTTTATTCATGTATTAGAGTTATTATCGCCCAGCTCTTCCAATATAGGTCAAAATCCCTATTTCATACCTAGATAAGATTTGCATGATTTTTTGGCCTGGATGTTCAATGGGGAATCCATCCCAACAGAAGTAGTGTAGCAGACCATACAGCAGTGAGTCGCTGCCAAAGTCTTTTTTATTACAGCAGTCATATTCAAGAAAGTAAAATGCTTAAGGACCCCGACGCTACTTTGACAGCTACTGAGAGAACGAAAGTATGTAAGTTAACTGAATAAAGGGGTAGGACGATGAAAAGTGTGGGGGCAGGATGACAACTGTGTGAGGTCATATAGGTGGCAGTAAGCTCTTAATAGGGGAACATGTTTCCGTTGTGACCTCCGAAGTATATGAAGAGGGTATGCATTCATGAGAATAATTGGAGGTGAATTTTATAGTTACCAAGGATTTAGCGCAAGTTTCATTTGCTCTAACATTCCCTAGCTAGCTTTCCTTCCTGGTAAATTACATAAGTTGGACCCCTTTGAAGTGTCTGATTCTAATTCAGTTGTGAATGATTTCCTAGAAACCAGATAATTACTTGTTAAAAGCTTAATCTTGGGTACCGTGTAGTCATTGCATTGGGACTTGACTGGCATCTTTCAGAGTGCAATCAGTCTCTTATAATCCTAAAGACTGGAAGATCTGGGTTCATGTTTCTGACATATAATAACCAGACTAGTTACTCCGACATAAGAAGGGAAAACAGTATGAAGCACTTGCACTTTATTTGAAGAAAAACTAATTCATGCATTAGGGTATTGACCAGAAATTGATCTTAATAATTAAAATAATATTGAAAATTGGCATGTGAAGGTAACAATATGATAATAATGTAGTTAGCTAGCTGTAGTTAGAACAGAAAGCAAAGCATAATAAATGCAGAAGGTTCTAACACAGATTAATGATGCTTAGAATCTACTGGCGGCCTATTCGAGACCCAAGGCAATCCAAACTATATTCAAATTATGTGAATAAAGTTATTTATATTGATATCAATTCTTCCCAATTGCACCAATCTGAGCATCAGTTCTGTAATCTCCATTTCTTCCTCCTCAGAAAAGCTGACGTGAAATGTTCATTTAGTATCTCTCTCATCTCCTGAGGTTCAACGCACAGATGACCTCGTTGATCTTTAAGGGGCCCTATTCTCTGTATAATTGCTCTTTTGCTCTTAATGTACTTGTAGAATCTCTTTGGATTATCTTTAACCTTATCTGCCAAGGCTATCTCAAATCCACTCTTTGTCCTTCTGATTTCCTTCTTATGCACTCTTTATGCTCTTAAGAGAGATTCATTTGATTCCACTTGTCTATATCTCATATATGATTCTTATTCTTGACTAGAACTTCAATATCTTTATTCACCTATTGTACCCTACTCTTACCAGCTTTACCCTTCATTCTAGCAGGAACGTAATGCCTCTGAACTCTTGTTATCACACTCTTGAAAGCCTCCCACTTGTCTGTTATCTCTATTTGTGGATAGTCAACTCAACAGTCAACTTTCGAAAGTTCTTGTCTCATACTATTAAAATTTGCTTTACTCCAAGTAGGAACATTAACTTTTATGGAAAACTTTTCCATAAATATTTTAAAACTAGTAGAATTATGCTCACCAGGCCCAAAGTGTTCTAACACTTCAGTCTGTTGCCCTGCCTCACTTCCCGAGAGAAGGTCAAGTTTTGCTCCTTCTTTAGTAGGTACATTTATAATTTGATAAAGAAAATTTCCTTGAACACATTTAACAAATGCCTCATCATCCAAGCCTTTAACACGATGGCAGACTGAGTCAATGTTTGGAAAATTAAAATCTCCTTCTATTACAACCCTATTGTTCTTACTGATATGAGTTCTCTCTATATATTTGTTCCATAATTTCTCTCTGACTACTGGGGTGGGGGAGCTATGATACAATCTTATCGAGGTGATCATCTCTTTCTTATTTCTGATTTCTAACTACAGTTTTACTGGACGATTCCTCAGAAATATCTTCTCTAATGAAAGTAGTAATGTTTTCTTTAATCAAAAACACCATTCCCACTCCTCCCTTGCTTCCCTTTCTATCCTCCCTCTAGCATCTAAAGCACAGAACATTGACTTCTGATGGTGACAAGTCAGACTTTTAACATGCTCCATAACTGGGTGCTTGGAGAGGAGGATCAAGCCTGCAATTTACTCCAGTATTTCATTCATCTTTTGACATACATGGAGTTCTAGGTAGAACTTTTCTCAGGCATATATTGGAAACTCTGACTCAGTGACCTAGGATAATTGAGTTCCTGTACCATACTTTGTGTCATGGATTATTGAAATTATTGAAATGCTTATCATTGCCCTTTCTTTCCTGTGATAGCTCAGGGTTTAAATGTAATCAGTTGGAAAGGTACAGTGCATGCATCATTGAGTATAAAAGTGCACCATTTAACAACTGCTTTTATTCATCAGTTGTGATAGAACAATGCTTTTGATTCATTCATGTTTAATCTGTACGTTGAACGTGTGATCTTTTCTGTCTATGACTTTGCCTCCAAATTCCTATCTAATAACTGTTACTTCAGTGTTTTAGGTATTTTACTTGTACACACACAATCACTTTTCCTTATCTATTTCTTCAACCATCATATTTTGGGTCTCTTACCTTGCCACTTAAAGTATCTCTGACATTGTCTCCCACCAGTTATCATTGGACCTCTGATATCATAAAATAGAGTTGGAATAAATGGGTCATTCTCGCATTGGCAGACAATAACTGTTGGGGTATTGCACAGTCAATATTTGGGGTTCCAGTTATTTACAATATAAATCAATGGTTTGGATATGGGGACAAAATGTAATATTTTCAAATTTGGAGATTATGCAAAGATAAGCAGGCATGAATTGAGGTGAAATATTATCAGGATGATTTAGATAGACTTGGTGATTGAGCAGAAACTAGAATATAATGCGGGAAAATATGTGGTTATCCACATTGTTAGGAAGTACTAATGTGCAGTGCAATACTTAAATGGTGAAAGGTTAGAAAGTGTAGGTGTACAAGGGGATTTGAGTTTTCTTGTTGATAGTCACTGACAGTTCAGATGCTGGTGCCGAAAGCTATTAAGAATGCTAAAAGAATGTTTGCCTTTATTGCAAGACAATTTGACTAAAGGAGTACTGAAGTCTTGCTTCAATTGTATGGAAGCTTGATTAGACTGCATCTAGAGTACTATGTGCAGTTTTAGTATCTCTGGAAGGATTTTTATTGCTATAGAGGAAGTGCAAAGAAGACTCAGCAAAATGATTCCTAGGATGATGGGATTGTCCTCTGATGGGAGGGTGGATAAACTGACACTGTATTCTCTGGAGTTTCAATGAATGACAGGTGATCTAATTGACACTTAGAAAATATCCAAAAGAACAAACAAGGCAGATGAGATGTTTCTTCTGGTTGAGTCTAGAACAATGAGGTACAATTTAAAAATAAAAAGGATGGTTTTTGGAACTTTCTTCCCCAGACTGATGTGGAATCTGCCTTTGAATATATTTATAGTGCAGTTTGATAAATTGTTGATTATTAACAACATAATGAGTTTTGGGGATAGTGTGGGTAAAAGGCATTGGAGTGTTTGAGCCACGATCATGTTAAATGGCAGAGCAGGCTTGATGGGCTGAATGGCCTACTCCTGTTCCTATGCTTCTTTCCTAGGTTCAAACTGACAGTACACCAATTGGGTCTAAAGTTGTCAAGGTCAGTAGTCCAGTCTTCTGGTGCTTTATCCATGTTGCCAGATACTTGGTCATAGTCTCATCTTTCCCACTGCATAGTTCAAGAGTGTCTACAGACATTATTGACCATGGCGCACTTCCCTGCCTCACTTACTTAGCACATCTTTGACAATCAGGAAAAGGAAGGTCCTCAGTGCAGAACTTTTTTTTGGAGTTGTCCAACTTGGGTTTTGAAACTCCTCTCCCATTGCTTCATACTCTTGTCTGGCACTCCCTATACAGGTCTTGTATTAGTTGTATGTACTTCTCAAGAACTCCATTAACTCCCGCACATCTACAGAATTGTTCCTTTGACCTAATGATCATAAACTTTCTCTAGATTGATGAATACAATCTTCATGTTGCATTGGCTTCCGTGATATTTTTTCATCTTGTCTTGAAGCAGAAATGGTGGTGCTCCTAGGCATAAATTCAATTTGACCTGCATGGATTTCCCTGATTTATCTCAGTACGTGGTCCTTGATACTCTCCCAACTCTTGAAGATATGTGATGGGATTTAATTCCTCAATCATACTTGTAATCTTGGATGCCCTTTCAACATTGGTTACAAAATGTTTTGCTTCCATGCTTTCTCTACTCATAGCAGCAATTTGTTATGGACTTGAGTTCAGTGTTCACCCAGGCTTGTCCATATTTGCATTGGTATCTATCTATGACAACTGCATTCTTTTCCTTTCCTTTAGTGCTGTTGTCATTTCCTTCACATCGATGCTAGCTGTTACTTCTTGAGTTGCATAAACTTGTTCTGTCTTTGTTCTTGAGTTTTCTTCGTTCAGACAAAGTGTCAAATGTAAATGTGGAGCTGGAGAAGCACAGCTGGTCAGACAGCATCCGAGGAGCAGGAAAGTCAACATTTCGGGCTTCTCCAGTTTCAATTATTGACTGTAGCTTCCAGCATCTGCAGTCCTTACTGTCTTAAAGTGTCAAATTTAAACAGGTTAAGTAAGTCATGCTACATCACAGCAAATGGCTGACTGAATCAAATAGCATATTCCTTTGGTTGTTAATAATAGACAGTATCGATTGTACTCAACCAGCTGGTAATTGCAAAAACCAAACCAAAACATAAGGAGAAACCTGGGAACTATAGACATGTGAGTCTGATTTCTGTAGTGGGTACGTTGTTGGAAGTGATTCTGAAAGATTGTATTTATGTGTATTTGGAGAGGCAAGGAATGACTAGGGATAGTCAGCATGGTTTTGTGCAAGAGAAATCATGTCTGTCAAACTTGTTTGAGTTTTTTGTGGAAGTAACTAAGAAGATTGATAAGAGCACAGTGGTAGACATTGTTTACTTGGACTTTAGTAAAGCATTTGACAAGGTTCCGTGTGGTAGAAAAATTAGTAAAGTTAGATCACAAGGGATTCAGGGTGAGGTTGTCAATTGGATACAAAATTGGCTTAATGGCAGGAGACAGTGTGTGATGGTGGAAGGTTGTTGTTTGGATTGGACGCCTTTGACCAGCGGTGTCCCACTGAGATTAATACTGGGACTACTGTTGTTTGTCATTCATATAAATGACTTTGATGAGTCATTTGTGTGTCCGTGCTGGTTAGTAAGTTTGCGAATGACACCAAAATTGGTGGTATAGTGGACGGTGAAGAAGGTTGATTAATTGGGTCAACGGGCTTATGAATGGCAGATGGACTTTAATTTGGATAAATGTGAGATATTGCATTTTAGTAAAGTAAACAAGGGCAGGACTTATTTGATTTGATTTTTTATTGTCACATCTTAAGTATAGTGAAAAATTTTGTTTTGTGTACAGTACAGATAGATCATACCATACAAAATGCATTAGGATAATAGAACAGAGCAAGAAACACGATATTATGGCTGCAGAGAAGGTGCACAAAGAGCAAGATCAACATTTAAATTTAAAAGTAGGGCCTTGGGTAGTATTGTAGAACAGAGAGACCTATGAATTCAGGTACATAATTCTTTTAAGTTTGCGTCACATATCAATAGGATGGTTAAGAAGGTGTTTTGCACACTTGCTTTCATTGCTAAGACCTTTCAGCATAGGAGTTGGGATGCTATGTTAAAGTTGTACAAGACACTGGTGAGGCTTCTTCTGGAGTACCTGTTTCCAGTTCTGGTCACCCTGAAGGAGATTATTAAGCTGGGGAAGGGTCAGAAGAGATTTACCAGGATGTTCCCAGGAATGAAGGCTTTGAGAGACTGGGTAGGCTGGGACTTTTTTCATTGGAGCACAGGACGTTGAGGGGTGACCATATAGTGGTTTATTAAATCATGAGGGGTATAGAAAACATGAATGCCAGGTGTCTTTTTCCTTGTGTGGGGGATTTTAAGACTACAGGGTGTATTTTAAGGTGACAGGAGGAAGATTTTAAAAAGACATGAGAGGCAATTTTCTTTACACAGGGAGTGGTTCTCGTGTGGAATGATCTTCCAGAAGAAGTGGTGGATGCGGGTACAGTTACACTGTTTAAAGGACATTTGGATAAGTACATGAATAACAAATGTTTGGAGGGCTATCAGCCAAGGGTAGGAAGGTGCGACTAGTTTAGTTTGGGATTATGGTCGACATGGACTAGTTGGACCAAAGGGTCTGTTTCCATGCTATATGACTCTTTAAAATATCTATTCTTAGATATCATTCAACAATTGGGTAGCACTGGCTGCACCAACAACCAGTTTAAGATTTTTTAAAAAATTGAGTTTGTAATATGGCTCATCTACATTTAATAGCAACAACATACATTCTCATGAGGTGGATACATTTTCTGCAAAGAATAGGAATATGTTTAAGCTTTATACCTTGTTTGAATTATCCAAAAACTTGAGGAGCCCTTGGGAAAGCTTTGGCCGATAAAAGTCATAGAACATAGAACAGTACAGTATAGGAACAAACCCTTTGGCCCACGATGTCTGTGCAAACCATGATGCTATTCTGAACTAATCCCGCCTGCCTGCACATGGTCACTATCCCTCTACTCCCTGCCTGTTCATGTGTCTGTTGAAATGCCTCTTAAACTTTGCTGTTGTATTTGCTTCTACCATCTGCAAGTGCAAACTCCACACAGACTGCTATGCAGCCCTAGATTTTATTTTTATTCACTCATGGGATGTAGATGGTACTGGCTAGGCCAGCATTTATTACCCATCCCTTATTGCCCAGAGGGCAGTTAAAAGTCAGCCACTTTGCGTGGGCCTGGAGGAACATGTAGGCTAGACCAGGTAAGGATGGTAGTTTTCTTTCCTAAAGGACATTAGTAAATCGATAGGTACGTCCAACAATTGATAGTGGATTCATGGTCATCATTAGACTCGTAATTCCAGATTTTTATTGAATTCAAATTCTACCATCTGCTGTAGTAGGATTTGAACCTAGGTTCCGGAACATTTCCTGGGTCTCTAGAGTAACAGTCCAGTAATAATACCACTAGGCCATCACCTCCCCCACCTGTCTGTGAGGAGCTTGCGCATTCTGTCCAAGTCTGTGTGATTTTTCTCTGGCTGTTCTGGTTTCCTCCCACAGTTCAAAGATCTGCAGGTTAAGTAGATTGGCTATGCTAAATTACCCCATGGCATACTGGGATGTGCAGGCTAGGTGGATTAACAATGGTAAATATGCAATTATGAGGTAGGGTGGGATGCTGTTCGAAAGGCCACTGCAGACTGAATGCGCCGAATGGCCTCTATCTGCACTGTAAGGATTCTCTGACCGGCAGCTACTAGTGTTTGAGTTTAAAAACTAGCCTCACACATCTCCTTTAAACTTTGCCTTTCTCATATTAAACCTATACTCCCCCTCCCCCCACCAAAGTGTTTGATATTTCTATCCTGGGAAAAAGACTCCAACTATCCATCCTGCCCCTCTCATAATTTTAAATGCTTCTAACAGGTAGCCCCTTGACCTCCAGCTCCGACATCAATGAAAACAATTCAAGTTTGTCCAACCTTACCTCTTAGCTAATATACTCCAATCCAGACAACATTCTTGTAAGCCTATTTGCACCCTTTCCAAAGCCTCCACATCCTTCCTACAGTGTGTGAACCAGAACTGCACGCACTAAATGTGGCCCAACTAAAATTTTATGAAGCTGCAACATGACTTGCCAGCTTTTATACTCAACGCCTCAGTGAAGGTGGCATGCTGTACGTCTTCTTTACCACCTTGTTCATTTGTGTTTCCGCTTTCAGGGAGCTGTGCATTTGCATCCCAAGATCCCTTTGTATATCCATGCTCCTAAGTGTCCTGCCATTTACTGTATACTTCCCTCTTGCATTTGACCTCCCACAATACATTGTCTCACACTTGTCTGGTTTAACCTCCCACGTGCCATTTCTCTACCCAATTTTCCAACTGATCTATGTCCTATTTTATCCTTTGACAACCTTTGGCACTATCCATAACTTCTTCAATTTCCATGTACTCGGCAAACTTACTAATCAGACCACCAGTATTTTCATCCAAATTATTTATTTATATTACATTGATTCATCACCCTTTTCTCTTGTAGTATAAGTTGATGTGATCAATTTAAAATTAGAATTCTTGCATTTATCATGATTAATATAAGTTGAAAAGCTTCTGCAACATATACCTTGTTTCAGCAATGTTCCATTTCTGTGCACCAAGCAATTGATAGTATCCCATTGTATACAATGTTAATTTTGTCCTATTTAGATCTTTTAACAACAAATTTATTGAAGTTTGTTAGCATCTTTATGTTGACTATTTGGTTTGCCCACAAGATCATTTATTTCTTGATTTATGTTTTAAGAAGAATGTACATGATACTGCTAGTACTCTCTCTATTTTAATGGAAGATATAATTTTACCAGTATGGTTGTACAGTTATTAAAAGGAGTTTTCACCCATAATTTCCTCAGTTTTTGTTCTGCTTTGTTTCAGTTTTATTAATTCCGAACTAATAAGCAGGCCAGTCTTCAACATTGATTTCACCTTTTTTTCCGTTGAGTTACTCTAGGTTGGTAGCTTTCTCTCTATGTCAAACAGCAACTTAGCAAGAAGCATGATTGACCTTTAGGGTCTTCATGTAGGTTAAGAAAATTGTCTGTTTTACAAAAGCATCAATAAAATTCCGGTATGGATATTATTACTTTTTGTATGGTGAAACATTTGTGTATTAAGTATTTCTTAAGATTTTTCTTAAGTTAAAAATGGGCACTGTTTTTCTTTTATGGAGTGAAAAGATATATTATAGAAATTGGTTCTTCCAATAATATTGTAAGAGTAACAATTGTCCTTTAATAATAGAGTGACAATGGAAGCAAAACCTTTCTGGCAAATGAAAATGAGGAGGATTCAGTTTCAAGAAGGGAAGATGCTGAAAAAAGTACATTGTTGTTCAGGCCAATGGTCTCTGATCCCATATACATACACCGAAAATCCCCACAGCCACGATCCAGAAAAATAGGCTCAGTGGAAGTAAGTTGTTTTTACTATAAAACTATTTAACTTGACCTGCTGGAAATTTGTAAACTTTATTTTAATTCTGTGCATTGAAAGAGGCAAGTATAAAAATATTTTAAGAGGGCATTTAGATTGCCAGAAAAATGTTGCTTACTTCTAGGGACAGTAACAATGCATGGTGGCATGAGTGCAGCATTGTAAATGAATTAAATATAAAATGAATACCAGCATCATGTTTTAACATAATGCCATATAAGTAGTATTGTTGCTATATTTTGTTCAAGTATTATTGCTGTCAGTGCTGGGCATTACTTTAATGCCACTACTGTTGCATCATTAGTTGAACTCACTTCTTAATTGTGAGACAAACCCAGAGAATGGTAGAAAAACTCAGCAGCCCTGAGTGGAGAGGGAAACATGGTAAATGTGCCACTGACTCTCTCCTTTAGAACTGAAAGGTGCTGGGAGAATTTATTTTGTACTTTTTTCAGAGGTACAGGCCCAGTGCAAAATTGAAAGCTGTTATTAATGGTGGAGAGAGAGAAAAGGAGATGTAAAATAGGTGTAAATCAAAGTGTGAAAGGGAAAGAATGGGTCCTTTCTACCTAGAGAAAAATTAACCAAGACACAACCAAGAGAAGGCTGTGGAAGTGGGGATGTGGGAGAGAATATAAGTAAAATAGAAAACAAACATCATACTGTCAGTTTCTGACGGTACAGAATTCAATCTTGAGCCCTCGAGGCTCTAAAGTGCCAAAGCAGAAGATGAGATGTTGTTGCTTGAGTTTCTATTGTGCTTTGTTAGATCATTGTAGCAAGCCCAGTATAGAAATGTTAGTGTGAAATCAAGATGGATTATTGAAATGGCAAGCAATTGAGAGGTCACAGACATTCTTACGGATAGAATGGATATGTTCTGCAAAGTGGTCACCTAATCTGTGTCTCCTCTCACCAATGTAAAGGAGACCACATTGTGAGCAGCAGATGCAGAGGACTACATTGGAAAAAGTACAGATGAAATGCTGCATCACTTGCAAGATTTGTTTAAGGCTTTGGACAGTGAGGAGGAAACATTCTCTCAGTTTGTTTCAGATTTCTAGTATTCAAAGTGTTTTGACTCTATTCTTAAATGTAAGGAACTGGAGCCTATGACAGTGTCTGGTTGCATCAATTTTTAAATGCATGCTCAGTGTCACTCAGCTCATGCCAATCATAGATGTAGATTAAGCATTATGTCTCATGGAGACAAACTGACTCCTGCACCAATCTAAACAATGCTATGTAAACTAAGTAAATACATTCGTTGGTTTGAGATTAAAACGGAAAAATCTGGAAATGTGTTTTGGGTCCAGCAACATCTGTGGGCACAGGAACAGCGTCAACATTTCATATCAATGGCTTTGCGCCAGAACTGTGAAAAGTTAGAATGTAGCTTTGAGCAAGTGTAAGTGGAGAAGCAGAAAAACAGGAAAAGGGAGTGCAAGGTGAAAGACAGATTAAAGAACAAAACAGCTGGTGGTGGAAGACCAAAAGGCTGCTGGGAGAATAGTCCTGGGATCTAGACTTCGGGGCATAGTTTCAAAATAAGGGGCCTCTCATTTAAGACTGAGATAGACATAGAGTTTTGCAGCATGAAAAGAAACGCCTCAGCCCATTGGGTCTGCGCTGGTCGTCAAGCACCTATCTAGTCCTACTCTCTGTATATTACACCTTCTATATTATCACGTTTCAAATGTTTTGTCTAAATGCTTTTTAAACAGGATTTACATGTATTTGGAAAGGCAAGGACTGATTATGTATAGTCAACATGGCTTTGGACATGGGAAATCTTGTCTCATTAACTTAATTGAGTTTTTTGAAGAAGTAACGAAGAGGATTGATGAGGGCAGAGCAATGGATATGATCAATACGGACCTTAGGTGTTCGACAAGGGTTCCTCGTGGTAGACTGGTTAACAAGGTTAGATCACATGGAAAAGCGGGAGAACTAGCTATTTGGAGACAGAACTGGTTCGAAGATAGAAGACTGAGGGTGGTAGTGGAGGGTTGCTTTTCAGACTGGAGGCCTGTGACCGACAGTGTGCCACAAGGATGGATGCTGGGTCCATTGCTTTTCATCATTTATATAAAGGATTTGGATGTGAACATAGGAGGTATAGTTAGTACGTTTGCAGATGACACCGAAATTGGAAGTGTAGTGGACAATGAAAGTTACCTCGAAGTACAACAGGATCTTGATCAGATGGGCCTTTGGGCTGAGGAGTGGCAGATGGAGGAGATTAATTTAAATAAATGTGAGGTACTGCATCTTGGAAAGGCAAATCAGAGCAGGACTTATACACTTAAAACTAAGGTCCTGGGGAGAGTTGCTAATCAAAGAGACCTTGGAGTGCAGGTTCATAGTTCCTTGAAAGTGGAGTGGCAGATAGTTAGGATAGTGAAAAAGGCATTTGGTATGCTTGCCTTTATTGGTCAGTGTATTGAGTAGAGGAGTTGGGAAGTCATGTGTGGTTGTACAGGACATTGGAATACTGCATGCCAATCCAGTCTCCCTGCTACAGGAAAGAAGTTGTGAAACTTGAAAGGGTTTGGAAAAGATTTATAAGGATATTGCCGGGGTTGGAGGGTTTGAGCTATGGGGAGAGGCTGAATAGACTGGGGCTATTTTCCTGGAGCATCAGAGGCTGAGGGGTGACCTTATAAAATCTTGAGGGGCATGGATGGGGTAAATAGACAAGATCTTTTCCCCAGGGTGGGGGAACTAGAGGGCAAGGTGAGAGGGGAAACATTCATCAGGGACCTAAGGGGCACCCTTTCCATGCAGAGGGTGGTACTTGTATGGAATGAGCTACCTGAGGAAGTGATGGAGGCTGGTACAATTTACAACATTTACAAGGCGTCTGGATGGGTATATAAATAGGAAGGGTTTGGAGGGATAAGGGCCAAATGCTGGCAAATCGAACTAGATTAATTTAGGATATGTGGTCGGCATGGACGAGTTGGGCTGGTGGGTCTGTTTCTGTGCTATATATCTCTATGACTGTAAATATTGTGATGGTTTTCATCTCTACCACCGTTTCAGGCAGAGTTCCAGATACCTGACATCCCTCTGGGTCAACTAATTTTTCTCTTACATCCATTCCTCCCGTTTACCTTAAATCCATTCCCCAGGTTACTTACCCCTCTTCCAAGGGGAAGCTTCTTCCTATCAGCCTATGCCTCTCATAATTCTGTTAACTCAGTCACGTCTTCCCATAGTTGTGCCTCTCAAAGGATAACAATTCCAGCCTGTGTAGTCTCTCTTCATAGCTGAAACATTCCATTTCAGACAACATCTTGGTGAATCTGATCTGCAACAACATCAATTACATCCTTTCCATAGTGTTTCATCCTTTCCATTCATATTTAGGTCATTAATATACACATCAACCAACAAAGAATCCAGCACCAACTCCTGCACTATGTCACTGACCACAGGTTTCCAGTTATAAAATTAACCTTCGACCATCACCCACTGCTCCTGCCTGAAAGCCAGTTTTGGAGCCAATTTGCCAAATTGCCCAAGTTCCCATCTTACCACCTGGACCAGTTTCCCATGTGACATCTTGTCAAAAGTCTTATTGGAGTCCATGTAGACTACATCCAATGCCCTACCCTCATGTACACATCTAGTCACATCCTTGAAAATATCAAACCTGTCAGACATGATGACAAAAGCCATGTTAATTATCCTTCATCGGTCCTTGCCTTTCCAAGTGGAGATTCACTCTGTCCCTGGAATGTTTTCCTTTAAATTCCCTACCACTGATCTTAGACTCAACTGTAGTTCCCTGGTTTATCCCTACCACCCTTTTGAATAATTGAATAATGACCTTTTTGGTTATCTTCTTGCTCTTACTAAACTTTTAAAATGCTTTTGGATTTTCCATTATTTTGCCTGCCAATATTTTTCACACCCTAATTTCTTTTCTGAGCAACTCCTTCACATTCTATACACCTCTTGTGCTTGGTAACTACCACAAGCTTCATTGTTATTTCTTTATCCAATCCTGTAACATTGAGAGTTCTCTGAACTTGTTGTTCCTACTCTTCACCTCTGTGGGAACATGTTGGCTCTGCACTCCTCTCTTTCCTTTTGAAAGACTCCCACTCCTTTGATGTGGATTTTCTTATCCTGTCTTATCGCACTGAAGTTGAACTGTTCTCAGTCCAGAACCTTTGTATACAGTCCATTTTTGTCCTTTCCCATAACCACTTGAAATTTACTGAGAAGAGATATTTCTTTTATAAGAGAATTGTTCATTTTTAGAATTCTGTTCCCCAGCAGAGGCTGAGCCATGGAATATTTTCAAGACTGATTTGAACATATCTTTGATCTTCAAGGATGATTGGAGGGGAGCAGAAATGTTGAGCTTAGTTTACAATGGGCTGCACACCTACTCCTATTTCTTTGATTTTATGATGGAACATAAATAAACAAAAATTGTGTCGAGAGGAGATTTGAATGCAAAAACAATAGACAAACTAAAATAAAAACAAGATTTGCAAAGAAAAGAGAAATAAAATGGGACAGTGTTTTTGAACTGAGACCACTGTTGAGCCCAAAAGTCTGGAGAGTGCCTAACAAAGATGAAGTGCCTTTCCCAGGACTTGCTTTGAACCTCATTGAACATGGCCAAGGACAGATCTCGACATGAGAGAAAGAAACAAATTAAAATTTCAAGGGAAAAGGAGGGAATTTATGTGAGGAGTCAGAGAAAATGAGTGAGATTCTTAATGAGTACTTTGCGTCGGTATTCACCGAGGAGAGGGACATGACGGATGTTGAGGTTAGGGATAGATGTTTGATTACTCTAGGTCAAGTCGGCATAAGGAGGGCGAAGTGTTGGGTATTCTAAAAGGCATTAGGGTGGACAAGTACCCAGGTCCGGATGGGACCTATCCCAGGTTACTGAGGGAAGCGAGAGAGGAAATAGCTGGGGCCTTAACAGATATCTTTGAACCATCCTTGAGCACAGGTGAGGTCCTGGAGGACTGGAGAATTGCAAATGTTGTCCCCTTGTTTAAGAAGGGTAGCAAGGATAATCCAGGTAATTGTAGACCTTGAGCCTGATGTCAGTGGTGGGGAAGTTGCTGGAGAAGATACTGAGGGATAGGATCTATTTACATTTGGAAGAAAATGGTCTTATTAATGATAGGCAGCATGGTTTTGTGCAGGGAAGGTCATGTCTTCCCAACTTGATAGAATTCTTTGAGGAAGTGACAAAGTTGATAGATGAGGGAAGGGCTGTGGATGTCATATACATGGACTTCAGTAAGGCGTTTGAAAAGGTTCCCCACGGTAGGCTGATGGAGAACGTGAAGTTGCATGGGGCCCAGCGTGTACTAGCAAGATGGAGAGAGAACTGGCTGGGCAACAGGAGACACAGAGTTGTAGTGGAAGGGAGTTTCTCAAAATGGAGAACTGTGACCAGTGGTGTTCCACAGGGATCTGCGTTGGGACCACTGTTGTTTATGATATACATAAATGATCTGGAGGAAGATATAGATGGTCTGATTAGCAAGTTTGCAGATGATATTAAGATTAGTGGAGTAGCAGATAGTGAAAGGGACTGTCGGAGAATGCAGCAGAATATAGATAGATTGGAGAGCTGGGCGGAGAAATGGCAGATGGAGTTCAATCCAGGCAAATGCGAGGTGATGCATTTTGGAAGATCCAATTCAAGAGTGAACTATGTGGTAAATGGAAAAGCCCTGGGGATAATTGATGCACAGAGAGATCTGGGTGTTCAGATCCATTGTACCCTGAAGGTGACAACGCAGGTTGATAGAGTGGTCAAGAAGGCACACTGCATGCTTTCATTAATCGGAAGGGGTATTGAGTACAAGAGTTGGCAGGTCATGTTACAGTTGTATAGGACTTTGGTTTGACCACATTTGGAATACTGCGTACAGTTCTGGTCGCCACATTACCAAAAGGATGTGGATGCCTTGGAGAGGGTGCAGAGGAGGTTCACCAGGTTGTTGCCTGGTATGGAGGATGCTAGCTATGAAGAGAGGTTGAGTAGATTAGAATTATTTACATTAGAAAGATGGAGGTTGAGGTCTGAGGTCTACAAAATCATGAGAGGTATAGACAGGGTGGATAGCAAGAAGCTTTTTCCCAGATTGGGGGACTCAATTACTAGGGGTCACAATTTCAAGGTGAGAGGGGAAAGTTTAAGGGTGATATGTGTGGAAAGTTCTTTACGCAGAGGATGTTGGGTGCCTGGAACGCGTTGCCAGCGAACGTGGTAGAGGCGGGCACGATAGCGTCATTTAAGATGTATCCAGACAGATACATGAATGGGCAGGGAGCAGAGGGATACAGATCCTTGGGAAATAGGCCACAGGTTTAGATAGAGGATTTGGATCGGCGCAGGCTTGGAGGGCCAAAGGGCTTGTTCCTGTGCTGTAATTTTCTTTGTTCTTTGTTCTTTTTTCTTAAAATGACAGGCCACCAGAAGCTGAGGATCATACTTTCAACTGAACACAGCTGTTCCACAGAGTTGCCACCCAATTTATATTGGTCTCTCTGATGTTGAGCGTACCGTAAATGTGTGTTATGTGTTATGGAACGTTAACTGCATATTGAATTGCACTTTCTTCAGCAGAGAAATCAGAGATTAAATCTAGGCAGCCATGAAGCTGTGTGACCAACAGCAGCAATAAAATTATAGTCTGTGACTTAATGGCTTGACAAGGTCCTCAGTACCATTAATGTCAGTTTGGTTCAATGAGCAGTGCGAGATGGCTCTGTGATTTGGAAAAATCTTCAAATTGTTCTTTCTTCACAGTTGATCTGCTGAACATTGTATATACTTTGAAGCATTTGAGTATCTTGCATAATTGATACTGCAATCAAACATCATCTATTCCCTGATCACTTTGGTGAGCAATGAAATGCTGTTCTGGAAAAAGCTCGCTTTGAAGTCACAACATTGCATTAATCTGTTCTACTTTCCTGGCATAACAGAAGCTCCATCTGATGTAAACATCACCGTCTTCTGTAAATCAAGGTCACTGTTAACATAAAATTGCTTGATTGCTTTTATATTAGCAGCATTATTGCAGTCAGTCTTAAAATATCTGCAGAAATATTCTCTAAGCTAGCTCAAATTCTGGTCAAAACATGGTGTACAAAATCAACATTTTTTTGTACTCCACTTTCAACATAAAACATAATTTGTGTAATTCATCCTGGAGCTGTCTCTATGACGAAGCCAATACACTCTACACATTCAAAGGCATAGCCATTGCTATGTAGGCCCTCAGTAATTGCTGCATACGTTACTACATGATCATTGTCTTATGCAGAAAGCATGAACGCATTCATCTTTACTGCAAGTGTGACATTATTAATGAGCACTTTTACCATAACAGGATTATCCATTTCACAAAAAGTGAAAATCTCATCAATTCATACTTTTTTTTTTTCTGTATTGAAGTTGTCATTTCAGTTGCGATGACCTCAGGAGGGCATTCTCTTCTAAAATGTGCACATTTTTGTTTTTGGAGACTAATTTGCTTTTCTTTTGGACCTTGTTAAAACTTGTCAAGGAAACAAAGCTTTAACAGATGAAAGAGAAATGTATATTGACATTATATAAATTAGGCCTGTTTTCTCTCGAATTCAGCAAGTTAAAGGGTGATCTGATTGAAGTCTTCAAGATATTAACAAGATACTAAAAGGAAAGATAGAGTAGAAAACCTATTTCCACTGGTTGGATATTCTAGAGCTAAGGGCATAGTTTAAAAATTAAGCTTCAACAATACTTAAGAAGCTTGACCCCATCCAGGACAGTTCAGCACCTTTACGCGGCACCACATTCCAAACATTCCTTCCCTCCACCGCCAATGTTCAGTAGCAGCAGTGTGCACTATCTACAAGATGTAGTGCGGATATACGTTGAGGCTTCTTTGCATACTTCAGACCTATGACCACAATCATCTAGAAGGACAAGAACTGCAGATACTTGGGAACACCCCCTCACCTGCGAGTTTCCCTCCAAGTCACTGACCATCCTGACTTGGAAATGTATTGCTGTTCATTGTGTTGTTGGGTCAAAACCATGGAACTCCCTCCCTGCTGGCAGTGTGTGTCAGAAAATGGACTGTAGTCATTCAAGAAGGTAGTTCACCTCCAACTTGTCAACAGCAATTAGGAATGGGCAATAAATGCTGCTCCAGCCTACAATGTCCACATCCCATGAATGAATAAATAAAAACCATGATCTCTACTACCAGAAGGATTAGGGCAGCAAATGTACGGGAACACAATCATATCGCCAAGTTCTTCGCCAAGCCATGCCCTACATTGTCTTTGAATTATGTCATCATTCTTCCACTGCTGAGAAAATATTTTAGTACTTCCTTACAGTTCTATGGGTGTACTTAAATCAGATGCACTGTGGCAGTTGAAGAGGTTATTCACCTTTTTCTGGGAATGGGTAACAATGATTGTGCCAGCAGTGTTTATGTCTCACTGAAGAATCTTTTAAAAATTTTTTAACTATTCTAATGAAAGTTCTTTTTGCACAATTGCTGCCTGACTTGCTGAGTATTTCTAGCATTTTCTATTTACATTTCAAATTGCTAATGCCCACAATATTTTGTTTTTGGTTTATTAATTGATCCATAATGGAAATATGAATTAATTTACAAAACAAGTGATGCTAAATGGACGAGTTTTGTTGCTGCAGTGAAATGATTATTTTGAAACAAAACACTTCATTCTTCTTAATGTCAAAACTATTTTAATAGACTGGGCCCATTTAATGAAACACTCATATTAGTCTTCTTTTCCATGTTACTGTAATTAATGTTCTGAAAACAACTTTGTTTTCTTTTATGATATAGAATGTTAAATATTCAGGATCATATTTTTACTAAACAGATCAGCATAATCTTTTATTACATAAAATGTAAGGTACCTGTTTAACATGGGACGGTGGAAAACTTGATTGGTGTAAACTGTACCTACTATAAGTATAATAATTTTATAAATGGCAAATTGTCTTGTAAATCTTTCCTACCTAATACCTCACTTCCAATTATCCACTATTTAAAAAACACTATTCATTTTATATTTAATTCTGTACAAAATTAGTTTTAAAAACAATTTCAGATAAATGTGCATAGCGTGGAATGATAACTCATTCTGTACCTAGATAAGAATTTGTAGTTCTAATTTCCTTTTATGAATTGACGCTTATACAGAGTAGCTAATTTTAATTTACTTTGCAGCATACTTGGCAAATGTTCGATGTACTTACTTCCATCAGGGATGATTTATTATCAGTATTAAAGGGAACATTTGCATCCGCTGTTGATAATTTTTGTATGATGTTATAAACAGTCCCAGGCAACATTCCCTAATTATTGATATACAAAATTGTCAAGCTTTCAGATGACGAGGGATGAACTGACTCCCCTTCTTGATCCACTCACCTCCCTGGTTGGCCAATTTTTAGTTTCTTGGCTTTGCAAGTCAGATGAAATTCTTCCTTCCTGTTTCCTTTTGATGGCTGGCTTGCAGCAGTCTGAGTGTACCTGCAGTGCAGGGGTATTTAATGGCTGTCCTCAAGCTGTGACCTTAACAGCCCACCAGGCCACACTCTAGCATGTCACTAACATTTACACATGAGGTGATGCAGTTGGCTTTTAACCTGTGATTTGTACTTTCCTGTCGGTGTAAAATACAGATGTATTTTCATGTACATGCCTCTAGAGTCTGGAATATAAACCATAAGAGATTTATTTCTGATGAGAGGTGATGATTAGTTTATGTGCACCTCTGCCCTTTGAAGTCTCATTCTGTGATGCTTCCTTGGCCCCTACAAGTCGTGACATTCCAGAACTTCGAATAGGGAATCTTTCATCAGTCAGTGAATGCTTACAAGTTACATTAAAAGCTAAGCTTGACTTGCAGTCTTTGTTTTATGAAACGGAAAGTCCTATCCAAAAGCTTTTTATGTTTAACTCACTCGAGGTTCTGATCTGTCATCATGACAAATGCACGTTATTTTTAATCTATTTCAATTTTTATCCTCTTCACTGCTAGTTTGGAGCAGACTGCTTTCTTGTGTTAAATGAACATTTTTTTTCATATCTTAACATTTCAGCTGTTCAAGGAAACAATTTTATTACCTAAGTGTTCATGGGTTTGGGAGCTCCTCATTCAGTGTGAGTGTTTCTGACCCAAACTGTAAGGAGATCTATATAATTGGAGTTCCGTTTTTTCTGAAATGGTGTACATGCTTTTCCCATTGATGTTGACAAGAATCTAAGGCTAAAGAACCCTCCCTTGCCTCAAATGACAGGCTGTTTAATAATTAACTATGTTCTGGACCACAGGCTCCAGTATTGGACTGCCGAGTATGCAGCAAAGAATTGACTTAGTTCCAATGCCTCATCAAGTAGCGTGTTACCTTGGAATGGTAAATGGTAAAAAAAAAAAAAAAATTTGTTCCTATTTTTCCTCTCCCCTTTCCTACCTCAGAATTTCTTCATTGGTTGATCCTTCAACAGCAACGAGTGTGGTTCTAACTCTTTAGTAGGCAAATAGAAAACGTGCCCTATTCCTGGTACAGTAGAACACTGTGAACAGCAGAACTCCATAAAATATTATGGTTCTTGCTGCCATTCTTCTTATCACATGATAACCATCTGATAGCTGGAGGTGCAGAAATTCAAAGCATTTTGATTGTTTTTACAAACCAAATGATTGGTCATTGAATTCTGAATATATGGTCACTTTCTCGCATTCTGTCCAGGTAATACCTTTTGACACTATTGTCCTGATTTTTCACATTGCTACATTGACTATCTAGCCAAGAGCAGTTTAAATAGAAAAGTTAGTTTATTTATGCAAGATTTGTGTATGTATAATGCAATGGAGAACAGTAGCTTTTTGACAAAGATTGAAATGTTTAATGTAATTATTTCCATCTGGAAAGAATTGTCATCAAAGGGGTTAAAATGCTCTAGGTTTGTTCAATGAAAATTTCTGTATTTTTAATCGTCGTCAACCCGTGAGCACAATTATCACAACTGGTAACATAATATATTTCATGCTGTCTTTCATGTCCGTGAAATTGCCGTGAAAGATTTGTCAGACAAAATTACTTGCACCCAAAAGATTTAATTTGCATATTATTTAATATTTGAAACATTTCTCATTAAATCTAATTAGATTTTTTTTTCAGGTTTATCTTCACATACAGCTACTTATATGTGTACTAGTAAGTTTGTTTGTTACCCTTGCATACTCCACACATTTGCTCAGTACTCCAGTCTAGAAATTCAGCTCCATAGTACCTAATTTTAACTGCTATAGGTGCTATTTTGTGTCCAAGACAGCATATATGGCAGTGTGCACCCATTTTTGACATGGGATGCACTTGATATCATTTTGGTGTAGGCCAAAGAGAGTAGTCTTTTTACTCCATATCCGAAGCAAGCATTAATCCAATAATGTATACAGGTATAACACCGTGTGGAGCTGGAGGAACACAGCAGGTCAGGCAGCATCAGAGGAGCAGGAAAGTTGACGTTTTGGTATGGGACCCTTCTTCAGAAATGGGGGTGGGGGGAAAGGGATCTCAGAAATAAAGAGAGAACGGAGGGGTACTGTTGGGTACGGTAGGTGGGATGGTGACAGGTGAGCGCAGGTAGGGAGTGGTGGTGATTGACCAGTGAGGTGGGAGAGAAGATGGACAGATTGTGTCAGGTCAAGGAAGGGGGGACGGGAGGGAGGGTTGGTCATGGGATGAGGCTGCGGGTGGGGAGATTTTGAAACTGGTAAAATCCATATTTAAGCCATTAGGCTGTAGGCTCCTGAGGCGCACAATGAGGTGCTGCTCCTCCAGTTTGTGGGTGGTGTCATTATGGCACTGGAGGAGGCCCAGGATGGACATGTCACCTAGGGAGTGGGAGGGATAGTTGAAGTGGTTTGCGAGTGGAAGGTGCTGTCCTTTGTTGTGAACATCGTGCAGGTGCCCTACAAAACGGTCTCCGAGCCTCCGCTCAGTCTCATCGATGCTTAAGACCTGCTTCGCTTGTTCTTTTAATTTTGGTTTGCTTCTGCTGCAACTACAACTGATTGCCTTCAGGAAAACTAATGCTAAACAGCATGGAATTAAGCAAAAGTATTATGTATACATGCCAAAATCTCGATCAGTCCCAGAATCTCTGATTCCATTCTCATTCTTCAAACTTATTCCACCCACTTCCGACTGTGACAATGGATTCAAGTTCCAACAATACTCCAGACCTGTCTGGTCACCTTCCCTGACCTTGCCTCTGATCACAATCCAAACCCCAGGTATTCATCCTCTGAACCTTTGTGATCTTTCTTATTTGCCTACCAGAAAATTGCTGCATGAGCCCATGGGTTTCCTATAATTGAGTCAGCTGGCAGGACAATGAGCCCCAAAATTCCAGTTTCCTGTCACTTCCCCATTTGAGTATGGGCTTTTGGCACCCTTCAGGTAAAATCTGCTGTGGGATTACAAGAAATTACACAATGTTAGATATAAAAAAAAGTGTGGAACAGGCTAAACTAACTAAGGGTATAAATGGCCATGAAATAAATAAAATCCTAGATAATGAGAATAAAAAGATGTGTGAAAATAAAGTGAAATATATTACTGCTAAAAATTGAGATTATCTTTGCAGCAACATTTAGTATCTAATAAAGTAGGCAAAGTAATACATATACAAGAATCAAATGGCACAAGGAACTAGAGTTTTAAAAATCAAATGATTTTAAAATTAACTAAAACTCAGGCCTGGGAGAAAAACTTCACAACGTATAACACTGGTAGAAAACAGCACTTAGTGTATGTGTACACCCATATCTCATGGACTGCAGTGGTTCAAGAAGGCGACTAACCTGTAGGACAGTAGGGATGGACAGTAAATGTCAGCCGTGCCAGTAATGTCCTCAACCCATGAACAAATTCGGTGAAAGAAGAAGAAAGAATTTAGAGTAGAAAGAAAAGAATTGGAAGAGTACATGAGAGCTAACAAAATAGCAGTTGGAAAGGTCAGAACCCCAATCCATTCAGGTAGAGATGAGATGAAAAGCTCAATCCCACAAATAGTCGGTAGAACAGAATGAAGAAAGTGGCCCAACAAAACAGAGAAATTAATAACAGAGATAAAACAAACATTACTAGAAAGGAACATGTTGACAATTTTGGTGATCAATTAAGATGTTTACTCTTTTGGTACCGTTTGTGGAGTAATGGGATTCTATTTCCGGTGTGCTGTTTCTGTCAGAGTTATAACATTAGAACAATTAAAGTAATACATTATAATATAGACTGTGATAGTTGTAGGGTGAAGGGCCAGAGAGGGGCACATGTTCCTAGATTGTGTTCAGGAGATTTTGCTGTAGCAGTATTTGTGCAGAACAATAAGAAAGGAGGCATAGTTCTTGGGAATGGGGAGGGGTTTGGATCATTGTATCATAAATTTTAGCATAGTGGTGGAACAAAACCGTCCAGGGAATGTACAATTAACTGGAGGAGAGCTGACTTCAATACGGCAAGAATAGATCTGGGTCAGATCAACTGTAGCATAAGGTTGGACAAAAAAAAACCTTCAAAGAGATTGCGTGAACACAGTGGAGGTACATTTCATCAAAACCAGTTCCTGCGGATGAAAATTAAGTTTGAAATTAAGAAGAAAAATTGTGCTTGGGTTGGCTCTCAAGTAGAAATTACAATTGAGAACCACGCTCATGTTCGGAAGAGAATTGAAAAAGAAAATAAGAGGGGGAGAAAAAAAGAGATTATGAAAAGAAGCTGGCAGCTAACATACAAATCTGAAGACCTCTATGGTATATAAATGGTAAAGGGAGGAGTAGATCTGATTAGGAACCAAAGAAGGCATGTGAAAGGAGGAATACGGCCAAGGTCTTATTACTTTGCGTCTGACTTCACCAAGGGAGCCCAAATGCTACCCAGGACATGGTGATGGAGGAGGAAATTCAGTCACTGTTATATTGCCCATCTCTGGATTCTTTCAAGGTTTTGATTCAACCACATAGTGCAGGCCTAGATTGCATGTAGAACAGACGGAGTACAGGTGGCAGTTCTCTTTTTAGGGCATCAATAAATAATTTGCCTTTTTGCAGAAGTTTTATGTAGTCATTCTTTCTGATGGCACTCCACATAATATTAGATTTATTGAATTTGGTATCAGAACTTGTAATGCTGAGATTTGAACTTCGGATCTTTTGGTTGATATTTCAGTAATGTAGTTATTGCTTTACTGTACTGTATTGGATGGATGAACTCCTCTGTCCAGAAATGTAAACGAGTCAATTGCTTGAGTGATGAAGCTCTTCACTGCTTTCAGATGTAAATTTCTTGACTTATGACAAACAAAAAATTGATTCAAACAGAATTCAAAGGACTGGTAATGATTACCCTCCTGGGTCCCATTTTTGAATGGTGCCTAATGCTGACTGTACAGCCTCCTCAGATGGAATTGTTTTGAGAACTCTGTCTTAGCATGTGATAACTCTGCTGTGTGCGCCCAAAATTGCTTACATTAGCTTACCTCTCCTCCTTGCTTTCTTTGTTTTACCTCTCACTGAATGCTGCAGCCATATTAGTGTACAGGTAAAATGTTACTCGCTTCCACAGACTGCTTTCCAGCCAAAGTAAGCACACTTTGTAGCTCCAATGCCAATCTTTTGAGTTTACATTTTGGTCAGTTAAAGTAAAGTAATTATCAAGGTTTTTCACAAGGAAGATTTAATTTGATTTTAAAATACACATAAGTTAAACCTGATGTATGGAATTTGCAATTTGGATTGAAGGCATTAAAACCTGAAAGGGGCATGTAATTGCTAAGTTGTTGCTCCATATTTGCTCAATTACACAGAGTTCCAATGTAATGAGTGATTTGTTCTTACATCAAATGTTTTAACTTCTTTTGAGTTTTTCCCATTCTATATCATAATGAAATCTGTTTGTCACAAGAATTTATAAGTTAAAATGTTCCACTAGCTTTGCATCTGAAGTTAAGGTGAAAATGCACACCTCCGTTTTATTCTGTGGTTTAATACTGGCCTGGGTGCCTTTATTCTTTATGCTGTCTCGTCTTTATTTATCCTTTTGCTTACAAAATATCATCTATTTTTGTCCTGGTTCCATTTATTGAAATTTTACTAAAATTTATCGTAAGTTGTATTTGATCAGGAAATGGGTAACGATAATTAGAGCTGGACTGTACTATAATTGATCGAAAGAGTATTGCAATTAATTAGATGTGATTAATGTGTAATTAATTGGATCATTTGTACCAACCTTTTATTTCCAGGCTGAATCTGCACCATTTGACCTTTACATCAGGTCTGTTGTGTGCTTATGCAATTCTAGGCTCTAGTTTTTTTTTACCAAACAAATTTCTTCATTCACTCCTCTTGGCTACCTATGCACATTAATGATGGAATGTTACTTTTAATCATACAGACATTCTACAAGTGTGTCTTATTGTTACAATTCCCTTGCTAGGTCTGCTGCTCCTCCACACACTACTATTTTTCCCCAGTTCTTACTGTTCTGCCTCCGGTTGGCCCTACTGTTTCTCAGTGTGGTTACTTTTCTTCGTCCCATTCAATGTCTCTTCTCTGTTTACTTTGTCTAGAGAAATGCCTGATGTCAAATAAAAATGAAATGTAGAGTCCTCCATTTCAAGCTTGTTTAGCATTGAGTCAATTTGTGCTCTATATTCATAAATTGCAACACACTGATTGTAAATCCCTAATGTACAAAATATTGAAGCATAATTACAGAGAGAATGAACAGTGTGAAACTGTTCTTCTGAATATATTTAGATTGTAACCTTAAAACTAATTGCAGATAAGTGAAAGCAATTATATTAAATATGTACTGCAAGTTTTAATTGCATTGTTTCAGAGATAGCAGGAACTGCAGATGCTGGAAAATCTGAGATAACAAGGTGTAGAGCTGGATGAACA
>JAHRHZ010000266.1:46925829-46955395 GCA_024137785.1 Ginglymostoma cirratum
TGTTCATCCAGCTCTACACCTTGTTATCTCTTAATTGCATTGAGTTTCTTTTGTGTTGATCTTATAGCTTTTTTTAGGTTCGTCTGGATTGCAGATATGTCAGGCCTTTACATTTTACATCTTTAACTTACGAATTAAGTATTTGATATACTGTACTTTACTGACATGCACTCAGGCTGTGCTGCAAACTAAAGGCCTTCCATCCATTCCTATGAAATATAAATGACCCTCCTAATCCTAGATAACTGATTTCTTTTTTTAATTAAAAAATCCACAGTATGGGCTGTATGCATATCAGTAGGGTACCTTTTACAATATTCTGTTTTTATAGAATAAACATTTTGACTGATTTTGATATTTTAATCATGGGATTGTCAGATGCTTCTGGCATAATGATTAATAACTTGTGTACATTAGTAATGATATTATGAAGTCATTTGGTTTGAATATATCTAACTTTGCATGCTTTGCTGTTGTTTTTGCCCCCTTTCTCACTTCCAGGAAGAGAGCCCCCTGAGTCTGTCTAGCCCAGAGTGTAGTGGTACCTGGATGCATTACACTAGTGGTGTGGGTGCTGGGCGTCGAAGACGCAGATCAGGGGAACAAATCACTTCTTCCCCTGTCTCCCCCAAATCATTGGCTTTCACATCAAGTATTTTTGGCTCATGGCAACAGGTTTTTCAATTTTCCTTCATTTTTATGAAAATTGCCATTTTCACTGGTCAAACATTCACAGTAATTCCTCAAGTCTGTCTTAAAAGCCCCTGTTATTAATTTTAACATTGACCTCTAATTACAAAATAATTAACCCAGAATTTTGAATTGACAAACTAAGTTGAAATAGTTAGTATGAATAGTTATCCTATTTATTCAGACAGTATTACCTTAATTGATCTAGGACAGATGTAAATGTAAAACCTGCAGGTTAAATTATCGTTTGCTGTTTTTATGCTTGTCTATGCAAGAATGGATGCTGCTCTTGCATTTCTTTATTCTATTCTGTACAGACTGTGGCAGGTCTTTTCTTAATTAACTTAAATGTTGCAGTACCAATTTCATTGTTTATTTGAAAATATTGCAACCAATTTAAACATACCCATTGATCAGGAAAACTGTAAGAATCAATTGCTACATGGCTTTTAATCCCACCAATTTTATTCCCTGAAGTGAATGAAGAGTAATATTTGGCTGTGTACACATCTGGCAAACCAAGTAAACCCATGGGTGTCTTAGGTTAAAATTACTCACCTATCAGAACCCTTCTGCATGTCCAAATTAGATGCAGTTCAGTACATAGTCTGGTTTAAATAACAATGTTGTGGAAATTGACTGACTTGATCGGCAAGCAGTTGTAGCTTGGTACTCCTTGGCTGTTGACTATAGGTTTCAGTCTTCAAAATGTCCTGTTCTTTTGAAACTAACTTATTGTCACTCAAAAGCACTGTAGACAATGGACTATTACAAATCAGGAAGTGGGAAATTTTTGTTTTATCTGATTGACTTAACATAAAGAATGTGAATGGTGAAAGACCAATGGGACTGCCAAGCCTGTTCCATCTAATCTTATTCTAACTTTATTCAAGTTATTTAATCTTTTGATAAAAGGTTATTGAGGATGTTTCTTAATCTATAAATCAAAGGTAAATCAAGCAAAATTCAGTTTACCGGTTTCACTTTACACCCTACATTATGCATCCTTGAACGATTGCCTTTTGGCATCATAATATCAAGATCCCAGAAGTTCAAGGACTATTCTGTTCCATACAGCACTCAATCATCTACTTGTTCTTAACAATATTAGTTTGAGCTTGTTTTGAACCCTCTATACAATTAGCTCTTTTACAGGTATCATTTACACAACAGAACATTTAGATGAAAATCTTACACTTAACCACTATACACATGTGAGAGGGAAATAACTCTTTATAAACTCAAATCCATTTTTAGGTTTGTAGCCATGCTATTTTCTGTACTTATGATCCAAATCAAACAAACTACTTACATCAAATCATCGATTCCAGTGTATTTTAGAAAATTGGATCAGGTCACTTGGCAGCTACCTTTCCTCTCTTGAGGATGTTAATTTTAATTGGAATCGTTCCATGCTTTTAAGTAGAACTCTTGTACCTTAACTAAATGTTTATGTCTCATATATCTGAACTGGGGTAGGGAATGTTGGCAGCTAATTTCAGAGTACACACAACAGAACATTAATCCTGAGATCCGCATGCAAACCAATGAGGTTCCGAAAAAAAATTCAGGAGCAGGAACCTGCCTGATTTAATGCCATATTAGCATACTTTTTGGTCCCTTTAATCCAACATCACACAGGGAATAAACGATAACGTGAATTTCATTTTTTCTGAGCCACAGAACTGCTTGTAAACAAGACAATGCAACCTAAACTGTTCCCTATTAAAAAGTAAAAGTAACTGGTTTCAGCTTGTTCAAAAGCGATTGTGATTGATGCATCCCATTACATGATCAGAAATTTTAACTTTATAATCAATAATCGTTTGAATCCATATTCAAATTTAAGAACAAACATTTTGTCATCACGTACAGATGTTTTCTAGTAACCACATACTTATCCACATTTTTAAAAAAAGCTTACATTAAAGCAAATTCTGATCCCATTGTCTAATTAATAGTTTTACATTGTTAAGATCATAATATGCTAATCATATGTTGGATCGCAAACATTTTTTTCAGCTGAACCAAGCCACATTGGAGGCACTTAGTGAAAACCTTTCAATGGTAGAGAAAGTAAATGGTGCAGCTCTTTGAAGAATGAAGACTGTTCACATGTAGGGTCCCTAAAAATGAAAAAAATGAAAAGAGGTACTGCAACGTAAGACACTAATCAGGAATGTAAAGTGTCTAAAAAGCACTGTTGTACCCCCTGCATGGAGTAAAGTTGTATTCTGTCAAATACACTTATGTGTATTTGTCTGTATTGAGGCAGGTGAAGGATAGTTAACTGATGAAGTAATAGAGTGGTATCTGTATGCTCTTATAATTTGATATTTTCCCCACATATTTATTTTAGCACTGTGTTAATCCAATGTTTGCTATGTTCATCTCATTGCAAGGACATTGTAGGTGGAATGGACCCATTCCAGGCTAAAGGATTTTGCATGATCTGTCATTGTCTCCATCTACATGTTTCCACTAACATTAATCATGCAGCTTATTAACACTGACTGTCTGAAGCAGGCCTTAGTATAAAAGCTGCTTTTAGTTCTTGCTGTTCATTCAAATATTCAAAATGTTTTTCACTATTGCCGTGCAGATTTTTACTGACAACACTCCTGGTTTACGAGTTGGAAGACCCCATACAGAGCAGAAATACACTGGACTTGGTGAGTGCTGAAATTGTACAATCAACTAATAATTTCACAACTCTGCTCCTATTCTTCTATTAAAAGGAAATTATTAGTATTTAGAATTATGTTCTGCAGGTATTATAAGGAATTATAGGTATGAAAGGAAAAGTATTTGATATTTTATTTATTGTCTAGTGATGGCTTTTAATGGATTTTGTTGTTTACTTTGGGATTCAAAAAAGTCACATGAAAATTGTGAATACAGAATTGAAATGTTTCTGAAGTTTCGATATATTAAACAACATGCTGAATTTAAAAACTCTCATTTGAAAGACTCAACTATCACGTGAGTATTCTGTACTGTTTGATGAATGTTGAAGTCAATGGTATAAAGCATGGGTTTGCAGCAAGCTTTGGCTTCTTACTAAATTGATATTTGCTATAAGATCTTGCTTTATTTTTCTCTCTCGCGTACAAATTCAGAGATAAAGACATCAAACATTTCTACATTTGAAAATATATTTGTAGAAGAGTTGATCATTTATATTTAATTTGTAAATGGCCATACCTAGTAACAAAAGAATATTTTAAAATTATAGGTTAGATCAGTATTTTGACAATTAGCATGTATGTGGCAGTAAACTAAGGAATTGGCCTGTTATCTGTTGTAATGTAGATGTGAAAGATTTGAATTTCTTATTTCATGCATTGAGATGATTATTTTTAGGTTTTTGAGAAATTTGTGAAGGCAAATGTGAAGTATTCAATGTGTTCACTGCCTCAAAAATGTGAATGAGATTTTTGCAGGAATATTAACTTTTTAAAGAGTAATTGTTCAATCCTTTGTTAAATTGACTTTGGTGAATATGATACAATTTCTACATACTTTTAAATGGTGATATGGAGAGTGAGAAAGGAAGGAATGTTTTGCATGAATTACCTAAAAAAAAATTATTAGAGCTTTTTTAAGTGGTGAGATCATTTAACTCGTCAGTATCTAAAGGTCTTAGCTTTATAAACCGATGTGTCTGCATAAAGTATCGTCTAATAATTGATGTATTTTCCCTACTAATAACAGTAGATATTGATTTTGTCATAATTTTATGGCATGTTGCATGTATCCCTCTTCAGGAACAAAGAGCACCCGGTTTGTATGTGTTTTCTCTAACTCCCATTAGGGTCTCAGTGTGCAGGCCTGTTTAGCACTACTGTGCTTGGGGGTTCCTCGAGTGCACCTAACCTACAGGATTATGCTCGTGCGCATCGTAAAAAGCTGACATCATCTGGCTACTTTGATGGTATGTGCACACAACACCACAGACAAATCTGTCGTCACTTTGTCAGAAATAGAAATTCTGTGATGAGAACAGCCAAATCCAATGTCTTCCTTTGAAAAGCTGAAAAACCAATCTGTGCCATATTTGGACTGCCAATCTATGCTTCAGGTGCAGTTTTTACACTGAAATGTTTATTTACATCAAGTACATGTATGCACCTTAGCTGTAAAAGGTTTATCAGTTTATAACCTTTAAATGGTCACCTTTTTTAGCGTTTGCACAAATAACTGTCAACCAGTTTATAAAATTTAATACATGGCATCCCTCTTGAGTTACAGTACTTGTTATTGGAATATGTTAACTAAACAATCACCTTCCAGCAATAATTTGTAAAACTCAAAGCTAGTGGTCAAGAATTTGATTAGGTTAGAATGTAAAACGAATTTATTAGATTGGTCAGTAACTCCAAGTTTCTGTGGAAGGTTTACTTTGAGGCATAATGGTGATTTGGAGAGGGTGTATAAGAACTGGGGCGGGGGGGAGGTAAAAGAAATGGTGAAGTGCTCTCTATGTACCACTAACTGCTTGAATCTGTTGGTCTTGCAGTTCATTACTTTGTGCATAATATGCACGTAACAGTCAGTACTAGCCAAGGGGTCTTTAACAGTGGCACTTACTCCCACTGAATTATTCTTTTTCCCTCTAAACAATCCTGCATGCAGCCTAACTTTAACCCTCTCTTAAAACAAAACCCTGTTCTGCTAGCTGTTATAAATTTCAGGTACCTGTTTTTCTCTTTCTCAGACGCCACACGCAGTTCTGCTGTAAAAAGATTTTCTATCTCATTTGCTCGACACCCAACCAATGGTATGTTTGCTTTTTATCCCCTCTCCTGCAAAGATTATCCTTTGCTTCATCCCTTTTTATTTGTAATGTTGGATGCAAACTTTTAATACCATTCGTGTTGCCTATCCTCCAATTAGACATATCTCTTGGAATTGGGCTCCATGGGATTGCAGAATGATTTAATTTTCCTCTTCCCTCTAAACCTTTTCTCCTTCTCATTAAAACACATATCATACTTAACCATTTTTGTGTTGTATGCGGAAATGGTTCTTGTTTTGTACAAGTGACAGTCTGTTAGGTTTAAAATAATCTATTTTAATTTATTAAGGGGTCATCTTGTAATACGTTTTACCATAAATCTGTACTAATTACATTTTTAACCCATTTTGCATTGCCATCTTTTGGGGTATTTTGTTAGCAAAACTGCATAGAAAATACATGAAAATCAGTCAACCTATTTCATTGTTTTGCTTTTGTCTTAGCAAAAACCAAAATTTTGCACAAGTGTTGGAAAAGGTTAAGTAGCAGGACGTTTTGTATATTAGCCAATGATTTTAATGGTAAATTTCTATTTATTCTTTGCCTATTACTTATTAAGGATATATCAGTGTTACATTAAATAATTAAGTGTAGCTTATACATCGGTGTTGCATATACAGACGATTCTAAACATACCAGTAGTTTCATGGTTTCATATTTTAATATCAAGTCTTCAAAGCAATTTATAAAATTTATTTTAAGTTTCACATGATATAAAAGTGAACAATGGATAGAAGAAATTCAATTCTAAATGATGTGGGTAACTACACGAATGATATTTCTATTCTAGGATCTATGTTTATCCCTTATCAGTACAACCATTAGAAATCTAGCATCTCAGCTTAGGGGAATTAAAATGATACTTAAAAAATTGCTCCATGAAGTTTTGTTTCTTCAGAGTGCATGTAAGACTACATTAACTGTGATATCTTTCCACAACCACCCCACCGAAGATTACTCTTTTTTTGTTTTGTAGTATTTAGTATATATAAACATACATTAATTTCTCAGTAAACCTAGGTTCTTTTTATTATTGAACAGTTAGCACCAGTAGAAAACCCTTATGTAAAGTGGCTACAGATGACAGTATTTTTCATCTAGTCTCATTTATGATTGATTGTATGTAAGATATGCTATTAAAAAATTATAGAGGGCGATAATACAGAACTTATACAAATAATAGCCACTACCTTTTCTAGGTGCTCCTATTACATGCAATCACCAAAACGGTTCAAGTACAATAAAGTGAATGACGTAAATGTTTCACAGCTAAATTTGGCTCAAGGTATTTACTGCGTAGTGTCCTTCTTAAAAACAAAAAATCTGAATGAAAAGAAGTATTTGAATTAACTTTTGTCTTTGCACAGATACTCATGACAATATTTGTTCATTGCTTTTCCTGTTAAAGGAATGGCAACTTTTAGTTTAAGCATTTTTAGTTTTATTGCTGTTCCTGTCGCTTGAAGTTGATAGTGTACAGGTACTCTGGGTTTCATTAGGTTTCCCTATTTTATTTTAAAGCGACTGAAAATGTGGATCTGTCTTATGAAGAGTCTTCAGCTCAAACACACTTCATAAAAGGTTGGATTGTGATCTACTCTGTCATGGCCCACCATTTTCAATTTTAAAATGTTTTCCAATCACCTGAATCATGTGCGGATATTTTAACAAAGTTTAAGCAAGTATGTTTCCAAAGTTTAAGTGGCATTTAGACAGACACATGAACAAGCAGGGAGTAGAGGGAAATGGGCCACATACAGGCAGATGGAATTAGTTTAGAATGGCATCATGATTGGCACAGACATGGTAGGTCAAAGGGCCTGTTCCTGTGCTATACTGTTCTAAGATCTATGTGCAGTTGTAACCTTTTTCACCTACAAAATGTTACCGCTGGTGTTCTCCATGAATTTGTCCTTTCCTCCTACTCTTTTTCATCTAAGTAATGCCTTTCATTTGTATTGCTCAAAAAACACAAGATTTGAACTTATTAAAACCCACCCATTTAGATGTATAATTGGGCATAAAATATGAGTTTCCCTACATATTTTGATGACACCAAGCTCTACCACATTACCAGCTCTCTTGACCTGTCTCTGCTGTCTCTAAATGGACACATTGTTTGAACAATATACAGTATAGAATGAAAATAATCTGCTCCAACTAAACGTTAGGAACTCTGAAGTTCCTAATATTTTTATCCCACCACAAATTCTATTCTCCCACCACCAAATTCATTTGTCTACCTAGCTGTCAAAAACTGAATCAGAATGCTGGCAAAATTGGTGTCATATTAGATTCCAGGATTATCTTCGGAATCTGATCCATTCCCACTTCCATAACATTGTCTAATTCCATCACGACTCAGTTTATCTGCTGCTGAAGGCCTCATTTATACATCTGTTACCTCTGGACCAGCCATTGTTGACAGCCTAGCATTTTCCTCCCTCTGCAAACTTAACATCATGCAAACTTATGTCTTTGTCTTAACTCATACCGAGTTCCATTCATGCTGTCTTGGCTGACATACATCGGCTCCCATTTAACAACATAATTGTTATCCCCATTCTCAAATACCTCCACAGCTTCACCCGAGCTTTGTAATCTCCTGCTGCCCGAACATGTAATTTTGGCCTATGAAGCATCCCCAGTTTTAATCTCAACACCATTGGCAACATAGTTGCCATCTGCTAAGGCCCCAAGGTTTGAAATCCCCAACCTAAACCACTCCACCTCTCAAACATATTTTTCTATAAAATTTACTGATTTCTTTGACCAAGCTGTTGATTGTCTGTTTTAATATCTCTTTATGCTCAGTGCCAAATTTTATTTGATAAAGCTTTTGTAAATCTCCCTTAGGATGTTTTACTACAATAAAGGCATTGGATAAATACAAATTGTTGTATGGTTGGTAATCGTTGGACCATGGATTCAAACACAGTTGAGTCTTTTCAGGTATAGGGACAATATAGTCTTAAGTTAAGAATCAAATATCCCCATGTTATCCAACTTTCAGAGAAAAAGGAATTCTCCAGTTTTCGGAGTAAAGACAACATCTCTGGGACATTGTTCTTTTACATTTCCACCTTTTTCTCATTGTTGTACTTCCCTGATGCCACCCAGCTTTGGGAGCTGGCAGGCCACTTCTATCTAGTCTGACAGTTCTTCCTAAAGGAGAGTATTTACTTTCAAATTTTCATGAAAACCAGAAAGGTTCTTGAAACATTGAGGACAATTATTCATTGATTTTAATTTTATAGAATGAAAAGGTACTTGGGGATCAGTACAATTTAAAATGTAGTAACCATAGCTCATGGCTACAGTTTTTCCCTCTCAGTCAGAAGATAATGGGTTCAGGTCTCTCTCCAGACACTTGAGAACTAAATCAGAGTTCTGTTTTGGAGATGAGATATTAAACTAAGGCTATTACATGGCACAATTCTGTTGCATTCACCACACAGTGTATTTAGCCCGTATATCCTGCGAAGAACTGTGACTTGACTCTTAATAGCAATATGTTATGATCTTTATCAGTTATAACACAATCAATACTATAATAATGATTAAGCTACAATCTGACAATTAATACAATAAATCTGACAATTAATATTGTAAATCTAAGTCAGTATCTTGTACTTTAACTTAACTTGGAATGATCAAACATCACTGCACTAGACCTTGGCCTTGGTCCACGTGGTGATGGTCGTTCGGTCTTCCTCTCCCGGTGGTCCCGGGGTGCCTCTTCTTAGAGTGGTTGGTCTCGAGTTGCCACTCCCGAGCGTGCTGTTGCAGTGATTCTAATCCTCGGACGTTTCTGCACCCCTTTGGGAGGATCTTCGATTCCCACCAATGGATCGATCAGGAATCGATTACCCTGATTGATCAGACCATTCAGGTAATGCCATGCGGATGGTGGGGTGATCTTTGGTCCTCCATTCTGCAAGTGTCAGGGGCACGTAAGTCCCAGATAGGGGTGTGAGGTGTCCCTTTGTTCAGCTCGATGTTTCCTATTGTCCTGGTGAATAGGCTTAGTCAGTGGTGTACTGTGCTGTCTGCAGCTGCAGCCTGCCTATCTGGGTCTGCAGCTTGTTTATTTCAGAATCTTTGCACAGATACTTTGGCCAATCCTTAGCTTGTTTTCCCAGCATGCCTGGTGTATTATCCGATTCTGCCATTTTGATTGGCTTATCTGGCTATACTCCCTTTTGTTCCTGAACGCAAAGTGTCATGGATCACGCGATCACAGACCAATTTCTGCGAGGTGGCGATTGGATCATTCGAGCTCAAGCTAAGTACAACATACACTCAAACAAATAAACTCTTACAGATAGCATGTTAGGAAATAACACTTAACTGAGATAAAGCAACATCATCAGACTTTACATAACTAGAACATCAGAATTCAAATTTAACTAATCAAGCAAGAGTGGTAAACTAGAAATAAATAAACTAAAAGGTTATGAATGAACAAGAACACAGTAGTAGTAGTAAATATGGAGCACTTGAGAATGGATCAGTAAAAAGGACTTTTATGATACAAAGGTTAAAAAAAATCCCATAATACGTTATCTCAAAAAACCATATGCTTTAGGACGACTATTAGATATGTAATGTATAGCAATGTGATGCAATTAAAATGCCTGGCTAATTGAATTACAAATTTGATGTAATTAATTTACAGACTTGATGTAATCAATTGCTTAGTAACAATTAGCCTAGAGACTTGGGTAATTTCAATGTAAGAACACATAAAAATAGTGTTGCGATAGGGTGCTTTTTTAATAGGCTCATGGAGACCATGGATTGAGTGAGGTCTCTATGTGTAGTTTTTGCAACCGTTTTCTTTTCCACCGGGTGACTTAGACAGTGACGACGATGAGGTATATTGGGGTAACCAGGATTAACAGCACAGACACACGTGACACAAGACGAACCCAGGGATGAATTTGTATGTTGGAGCCCAGGCCCAGAAATCCTTCCACCAAGTCATAACTTTAATTTCTTTTATTCGTTCTTTTACATCGTTGGCCTGCCCAATTATCTTGGTGAATGTACTATGGGCTATGGCCAATTGAGTTCAGATTTGGTGTAACTCCTCTGGTAGGGGTTTGAGACCAGTGTCGTATTTCTCCAGGTATTCTCCCAGAGTTTGCCGGAGTTCCTCACTTGTGTTAAATTCCACCCTTTCCCTTTTGTGTATATTTATCAGCTGAATTAGGCCTACCTTGGCAGTGTGGGTGGCCTAATACAGAAAGTGGTGTTGGTGACATCGCATTGTGCTGACCCATACTGATATGTGCTAAGTCAGGTTGTGAGGCAATGTTCCCTTTCTTCTCAATAGGCTACCTGGGTTATGTCAGTGTCCAGATTGCGAGCCCCTATGGGACACTTTAGACTGATGTTTGTCTTGAAGCCACATAGTACATGCTCATTCAAATAAATTGGGTATGGGCATGTTATCACCGTGTTAATTTATCGACGTCCGTCCAGAGTAGTGCCTATGAGCCTCCCCTCCTTCCCCACTGTGTATGACAAGGTGCCGTCATATCTATCCATAGGCCTTCTTGAATAGTGCTTATGTTTTCTACTTAGTCCAATCCTGTTGTTCGTGATTATTGGGAGACCTAGTACCATTCCTAATGCTTACCCACAAATCTCTTTACAGTTGCCATTGAACCAGACTCTGGTCAGTTGCCTGAGTTGACAGCCTGATAATCCGGGGTATTTTCTTTCCTTTAAATAAATGCTCTATTTGTTCATTGCTGATCCAGTATGGAACCTGTCCCTGACTAACCTGATCGAGGTTCCCTCTCAACAGTTCTATCATCCACTGCCAATATATGCTGCACAGGGTCCGCTTCTGTTGCCTGCTGTCATCTTCCAGTTTCCCTTTTATTATCTGATTGATTGTTTTGGCATGTCCTTCCAACACAGTTACCACAAGGCTACTGACTTTCTTCCAAACTAGATCACCTTCAGCATCTTGCCGACTATTCTCATTAATTGTGTCCAAAATCTGGTTTACTTTTTGGGTCAGGACCCTGAGGTTGTAGTCCAGGTTGGCCAAATCAATGGCATTAATGGTTGATACCCCTGCCCATATGCTGTCGCTAAGTTATTCAGTATTTCTCTTGTAAGTTGCTTATCCTTTCTGAGTTTGGTCTTCCCTTCATTTGTCGCTATCTCTCGTCCCAACAATCTACGGGTCATCTGAAGATGTAGTCTTTTAAGTTGGGGGGAGCACCACTCTGGCAGTTGAGTCCCTGCTAAATTTGCCACCAGAGGTACCAATTCATGGTGAACATTGTCATACAAGATTTTTCCCATAGGTTTTAAAACTAGCCTGTTTTGTGGACTGGGGGTGACTTTAGGACACACAGGTTGGGTGGCCTCTGTAGCTGGTTTTAGGCCATTCCTAATCTTATACATATCAAACTTCCCCTCTGAGTTTCCCAGGGCATCACTGTCTGTTTTCCAGTCCCTTTTCTGGGCTGCTTGCTAAGCACCTTATCTTGGGGCACCCATTGTTTGAGAATCCTCACCAATCACCCGTGATTTCTACACTCATGTAGCAAACATGTGAGCTCCCATTCATTTTCCTATATACTACCCGTTGGTTGTTCCACCTGAACATTATACTTTTTTTGGGATGTATCCATAACACAGCATCCTCCCATTCACCTGCGTCTGATGGGCCAAACCATTAGTATCCTGGGTACATATACCCTGGTCTATCCAGTGTTTCTTGTGTGTTGCTTCCGGTGGTGGTGATGATCCCGATGAAATAGATCCTGATTAAGTTTCGTGTGCTCGTGGTTGCCCTGGGGGAAGATGAAGGTCGCTTCTGTTGTTACCTTTGGTTAATATCTGAATAGTTTATAACATGTGTAATGCACATGCTGTAACCCTCCCCCCATTTTTTTTGAATGAACACCTATATTTTATTTGGGTGTAAACAAGCAATTGTGGTTAATCCCATTAGAATTTACAGGAATGTAAATTGGTCCCACAGGACCTACAGAGAAGTGTGAATTGCATACATCAGAAACAGTTGTACCTCGCTTGGGGTGGTCACCGGGAATCGTTTCATCCTCTGGGTTAATGACTCAATATATTCATTGAGTCGGCACCCAACAGAGACTCATCAATTTGTTCTGAATCCTCTGTCTCTGTGGGTCCGATAATATTGTGTCCTCCAGGTTCCCAAGTTCCTGTGCTGTCATTCCCCCAGTGGTGATGCTGTTAATGCTGAAGGGCTCTACCTGACAGTCCAGTTCCGTTTGTTTTTTCCCTTGTCCGCACGAGTCTCTCAGCATTGTCTCATATCCATGTTGTGGATGCACCATCTGCAGTTTTAAAGAGCCTTTAGATTTCTTTGTCTATCGGGGAATTATCGGAAAGTTCTGTCGTGTCTGGGCTGTGTCAAGTTTTTCCAATCGGTTAGAGAATTCAAGTCCTCTGGTAAGTCAATTAGATCATCCGGGGCTCCGCTATTCATTGGAGCTGCAGTCGATGGTAGTGATGGCAGGGTCTAAATTTTGTCAGGGGTGCGGTCCAGCTGAGAGGAAATATCGGATGGTGTCCTTGGTCTTGTCACCTGCTCTAGGGCAGGGTCAACTGCCATACATATTTTAAGGTGGTGACAGTGACTGTGTTGACTGCTATAGACTCACATGGTTTACATGGTACCAGCCGGTCTGTCCTGCGGCTAGTAGAACCTTGTATTCCGAGGGACTTATTGACCACAGTGTGGAGACCTGTGTATTTACGGGAAAGGAAGGAACTAGGGTTGTAGATCTGTAACATCACCTGTTGTTCTAAAAAATATTTGACAGGGTTAACTTTACTGTCAAAGTAAGCTTTACTTAATTTCTTTTTGGTTCCTAACCTGACAGCTGCTGCTAATGCGTGGCCTTGATATTTTCGGTGAACTGCTGCACCGCTGTTTCGTGAGTGAGGGCAGGTTCCCTGAGGTCAAGTCTGAACAGGTAGTTGACCCATTCTCATGGGTCAGCCTGTCATTAGGGTATGAGCGGTATACCCTGTGGATCATGAGATGGTGTTACGTACCTTCATAAGAACAAATGGAAGTACTATGTCCCAGGTTTTATTGTTCTGCTGCACTGTCTTCCTAATCATCCCTTTTAGGGTACAATTCATCCTTTCCACATCCCACTAGATTGGGGGTGGTAATGCAATGTGGAATTCCTGTTTGATACTAAGCATAGTCCTCATATTCTGGATGACTCGGCCAGTGAAATAACTTCCCTGATTTGTCTCGATACTGCAGGATAAACCCCATCTCGTAAATCCCTGTTGTGTTATGATTTATGTGGTTGTTTTGGCCGTATTTGTCCTAACAGGAACAGCTTCAACCCATTTTGTGAATGTATCTATGATTACCAGAATGTAGGTAAATACATTCCTACTTCGTGGAAGGAGACCTATATAATCAATCTGTAGATACATCCAGGGCCCTTCCACTGGACAGTATGCCTCAATTCTCCATTTAGGTGTACCTGTCTGGATTATTTTGGGCAATTTTCTATGTAGTGTGCTACACCCTTATGTAACTCGGGCTACCAATACAGTTCTTTCAATCATTCAGCAGTGGCTTCAATTTCCAAGCCCATCATGGTATTGGTACATGATTTGATTTCTGACTTGAATCGGAACTACATAAACTCCCGCTTTTAGAACTAATCCGTCCCGTATTTGTAAGGAACATTTCCATTTATCATAAGCACCTGGATAAACTCCTAAAATCTGTTTCAAGGAACTATCGTGGCATTGTGCTTGCCTAAGGTCTTCTATGTTTGTTTGGCTCACAGTGATCGCATTTACCTGCTATCCTTTGGATGGCTGGCAGAATTCTCCTACGTGAGCACCTCTCTTAGCTAACTCATCCGCTTTGTGATAGTAAGGACTGTCGATGCTGGAGTCAGAGCTAACACAGTGTGGAGCTGGAGGAACACAGCAGGCCAGGCAGCATCAGAGGAGCAGGAAAGCTGGCCTGCTGTCTTCCTCCAGCTCCACACTGTGTTATCTCATCCGCTTTGTGGTTGTCTTGAGATGTTTTGCGGTGGCTCCTAACTTTGATTATGCCATATCTCGATTCACCAGCGGCCTATAGTATGTATTTTAATAATGGGGCTGATGGTAGATAGGGGTTTCCCATCGGCGGGAATAAAACCTCTAGCTTCCCTAATGATAAAAATTCCGTGAGGCTGTTGCATACAAAAGGTATCAGAGTAGGAAAGCTTGACGTTTCGGGCCTAGACCCTTCGGCCCGAAACGTCAAGCTTTCCTGCTCCTGAGATGCTGCTTGGCCTGCTGTGTTCATCCAGCTCCACACCTTGTTATCTCGGATTTTCCAGCATCTGCAGTACCTATTATCTATGGTATCAGAGTATATGTGCATGGGTGGAGGGAACAGATTGGGATGGCAGACCACATAAGCTACACCTGCTAGTTCTGCAGCTTGGGCACTTAGGTGGCTGGGTAATTTTAAAGCGAATTCAATGAGTGGTTGACACACGCACGCGCACACACACAATAGCACCAGCCTTGCTATATGACGGCCATCCTCCACTGTGGAGGATCCGTGTACATAGACTGTGACTGTAGTTTCTACTTGTTTGTCCTTTTGCCTCGTCTTTGACTGTCCTGTTGCTTTGGGATGAAAGGGCCAGTGGGGTGTTTTGCTGTTCTTATTTGGCAGACATGTGGGTCTCCCCCAAAATTTAGGTTATCGGCTAGGAAGATGGGCACCTTGGTATGTTTGACTGAGATATTCTGACCTTGAAGCAGCAGAGTCCGTCATGTGTCTCGGGTCTGGCTCACTGAGCCATCTTTAATTTGCTTGTATAGCAGGAACTGGGTTGGGTTGTGCTCAATTAAGATAGTCATGGCACTTAAACCAACGATATGTTCAAAGAACTGGACTGCCCAAAAGACTGCGAGGAGGTGGTGTTCACACATCGAAGACCCTTCTTCTACAGGCTGTAGGACACTGGAGGTGTTAGCCACTGGGCCTAGCCTACTGTGTCGTTTGTGTAGCAGACTGGCACCTATTGTACGGTCTGTGGCTGCAATTTCTAGGGCGTATGGTAAGTCAGGGTGGGGAACTAGCAAGGCTGGTGTTATTGCGAGGGCATGCTTTAAGTCAGTCACTGCCTTTGTATGTTGGGATGTCCAATTCCAGGCAGTGTTCTTTTTCAGTAACTCTAAGAGTGGGGGTCGCTTTGGTGGCAAATCCATCGATGTGGTTCCTGCAGTATCCCACTAGACCCAAGAAAGATTGGAGGGCATGAACGTCTTGAGGAAGTGAGAGCTGTGCTTTTGGTCTATCTCTGTTTTTCTATAGGTGACTATTGTTCCCAAGTATGTAATCCTATGCTGTAGAATCTGCAACTTTTTCGGGTTTGTTTTCCAACCTGCAATATGCAAGGGGTTGAGTAATTCATCTAGAAATTGGATGTGTTCTTCCTTTGTTTCAGTTTGTAAGAGTAGGTCATTCTACATATCGTATTAGGCAATCAGGGCAGGAAAACTTTTCTAATGCCTTGGCTAATTGTGGAAAATCGAAGGTGAGTTATGGAACGCTTGGCGTAAACAGGTTCAGGTATACTGTTGTTCCTGGAAGGTAAACGCAAATTTATACTGACAGGACCGATATAAGGGTATGGACCAGAAACCGTTACTAATATCAAGTACTGTTGACGTATTTTGCTTGCGGGCTTGCTTCATTATTGTGGCTGGGCTGGTGGCTACTACTAGTACAGTGAGGGGTTGACTTTATTGAGTTCCCAGTAGTCAATGTTAAACACCATGAGGCATTTGGCTTCCTCACAAGCCAAATTTGGAGCATTTTTAGTGGAGGCTACAGGTCGCATCACTCCTAGTTATAAAAGACTGACAATTACCTTGGCTACCACCCCCTCCATCTGTCTGGGGAAATCGTATTCTTTTTGCAGTTTCGGGTCTGGCCCCTCGATTGTCACCTCTCCCGGTATACTCCCACAGTCATGTTTATGCTCGGCGGATACCCCTTTGTGTTTTATAATCACTTCTTGTATTACCATATCCTTGGTCATTGTTAGGGGATTGAACCAAAACTCTCATATTGAACTGATCCGGTTAACATAATTTCCTGTTGAGATGATAGGTGGCGCCTTGCTAATCTAGGGCATCTTCCATTTGCAGGAATTTACTGGATCAACGGCAACTTTACACCTAGTCATGAAATCGACTCTAAGGATGTGTTCTGCATCTGGGGAAGGTTAACTAAGATAGCAGGGTGGTGGCATGTAATGTCGCCGAGTTTAAATTCTAAAGGTCCAGTAATGTACCCCTCTTCTGCATGGTCAGTAAATCCGTTTAAAACAACAGTTCCTGTGATCCGAGATAACAAGGTGTGGGGCTGGATGAACACAGCAGGCCAAGCAGCATCATAGGAGCAGGAAAGCTTGACGTTTCGGGCCTAGACCCTTCATCAGAAATGGGGGAGGGGAAGAGGGTTCTGAAATAAATAGGGAGAGAGGGGGAGGCAGATAGAAGGTGGATAGAGGAGAGGATACGTGGAGAGGAGGCAGATTCGACTTGTCTGCCTCCTCTTTTACCTCTGTAAAAGAGGCTTTTACCTCTTTTATATTTACCTCCTCTCTCATCTAGCTCATGCAAAACCTGTTGTTGTCTGATCCCATCAAAAAATACATGTGGGTCTGCCAATGGCTCAAAATCAGGGATATTTTTGATAATTTCTGCTAATTGTGCTACTGTAAATGGGGTAGTGTACGTTACTGTTGGGGCATCGGCGGCATCCCCGAACCGTCTTTCAGTGGTAATCTGGTTCATTACAGCATGGGATATTTGCGTGGGCTGATTCCTCTGGGAAGGGTGGTGGTAGATCCCAATCCTCCGCGCACATGGCATACTGCTGTGAGTCTTCCCTGAGCTCATCCCAGTCTTCCTCCTGTTCTTCCCTTGTAACATCCCCATCTGCGCATATTATCGTGTTGTGGATTGAGAGTTGGAATTTAAACTTCTCAATCTTCGGCAGACACTTAGTGTTGTCTGCAGCTGTCTGTTTCTTTTCCTTAACAGATTGGTGCATTACCCTTACTGCTGCTTGTAGGTCTACACATTTACGTTTTAACTGGCTAACTTCACTTTCAACAGCCTCTTTAGCTGATAGTGATGGCTGGACATCTTAGTACGCCTTCTCACACGGAGTTTGGAATTGCCCCATGTGTAATAGGTTGGCCTGATTTCTTTAGTCCTGCTCTATCCTTTTCCGTTGTAATTCTGCTGCTTCTTTATATGTGTCCTCTAATTCTTTATGAACCTTTTTCAATTCCCACTCAGTTCCTAACAATTGTCCCAGACAGCATAGACCCGAAACGTCAAGCTTTCCTGCTCCTATGATGCTGCTTGGCCTGCTGTGTTCATCCAGCTCCACACCTTGTTATCTAGCATATTATTGCTGTGGGTTTTTCAGGTTTGGAAGCCCGCTTCCGTTGAATTTTCCTCAAATCCTCCCAATGTTTTTGTCGGAGGGATCCTGGTCCCATTTCATCATTGTAACAAAATTCTGCCCATATGGGCCACTTTTTCTTACTAATGTATTATCTTAGTTTATTTTTCCATACTTAACAATCTTCTACACTGGCGCCTCTTTCTGCTATTTCTGTTTAAAGTACGAGGTGGATCAGATTGAAGGTATGGCTTGTTCTGATCCTAATCCCACCAGGTCTATACCGACTTTGTGTTTTACCTTACCTATCCCACAAAGGGTCTCTCTCTTTTTCTCACACACTCACTGGCCTTAGTCTTTAAGGAACAGTCTAATGTAGCCCTTTCTATTCCCTTCGAATCACCTGAATTCCTGGCTGTCGTGTGGGACTTAGTCCTCTTAATTCGGGCTCAGGCAGAAGTGCGGGGAATATCAGGTTCCGTGGGGTTCAATCTCGGAGTGACAAAGTCACTTCTTATCGAGTCCCATCTTGGGGTGCCAATTTGTTACGCTCGCCACACTGTCTTTAGTCTGTATATTACGCAAAGGACTGCGAGTTGACTCTTAATAGCAATGAAATGATCTTTAACAGTTATAACACAATTAATACTATAATAACGATTATGCTACAAGCTGACAGTTAAGACAATAAATCTAACAATTAATATTGTAAATCTAAGTCAGTATCTTGTACTTTAACTTGGAATGATCAAACATCACTGCACTAGACCTTGGCCTTGATCCACGTGGTGATGGTCATCTGATCTTCCTCTCCCGGTGGTCCCACGGGTGCCTCTTCTTGGGGTACTTCGTCTCGAGTTGCCACTCCCGAGCGTGCTGTTGCAGTGATTCTACTCCTCGGACGTTTCTGCACCCTTTTGGGAGGATCTTCGATTCCCACCAATGGATCGATCAGGAATCGATTACCCTGATTGATCAGACCATTCAGGTAATGCCATGCGGATGGTGGGGTGATCTTTGGTCCTCCATTCTGCAAGTGCCAAGGACACGTAAGTTCCAGATAGGGGTGTGAGGTGTCCCTTTGTTCAGCTCGATGGTTCCTATTGTCCTGATGAATAGGTTTAGTCTGTTGTGTACAATGCTGTCTGCAGCTTGTTTATTTCAGTATCTTTGCACAGATACTTTGGTATCTGTGATACTTGATTTCCCAGCATGCCTGGTGTATTATCCGATTCTGCCATTTTGAGTGGCCCATCCAACTGCAATTCCAAAGATAAGAAGGCAATTCCTTCTCATTGTTTTGGAAACATTTACCTCTTAAGTGACAACTTCAAAATATTCTGGTCATTTCAGGAGACTTCTTTTTCATAGAATCCCTACACTGTGGAAACAGGCCCTTTGGTCCAACAAAGTCCACACCAACCCACATCTACACATCCCTGAACACAATGGGCAATTTAGCATGGCCAAGTCACCTAGCCTGCCCATCTTTGGACATGTGGGAGGAAACTGCAACACCCAGAGGAAACCGACGCAGACACGGGGACAATGTGCAAACTCCACACAGTCACCTGAGGGTGGAATTGAACCCGGGTCCTTGGTGCTGTGAGGCAGCAATGCTAACCACTATGCCACCGTGCCTCATACGGCACAAACTGGCTGTGCACTCGTTAGGTCTCATCAGTGACGACATTTCAACACTGGTTAATTGGTCTAATAGCACTTGTGGATTTGTGAAAGATGCTTTGTAACAAATCCAAGTTCTTGTTGTATTAATCATGCACCTGTCAGTGCAGATTGTGGGTTTGGTATTTCGATTGATTTGCATCTGAATCCTGAGCCTTTCAAATATTTTCTTTTCTTTTTTTCCCTCTATTATTCAGTAACCAATATGTCTTTTGTGCATGAGAGTTGTTTCAAATACTATCCCTATATTACCTGGTCCTGTTGGCTTTGACTGCTCTTCAACTGTAAGCTTTTCTTAACTACAATATACTGATTCATATGTACTTTCACATCTTGTTTGCAGATGTTCATGATGATCACAAGTTTGCAGATTTCATGGAAATTTGAGTATTTTCCAGTTCTTCTTTTGACAATATGTATATCATTTTCAGATATGAAATCCTGTTCACTACTTGATGAGACTTTTCCCACCAGTATTACCAGTTTTCAGTATTTGCATATATGTACTCCTGGATTTCTTGCTGTCATTTAAGAATTATTAGAAATATTTCCATTCCCTTACCTTTTTCCAAAAATATGCTACTTTCAGTAAGCAATTATATAAGCCGAAGAAAAGCAAATATGTTCTATGTAGCAAGAGATATGATGGGTATCTGCTTAATCTCATGCAATGTGCGAGTGGATTTACTTAGTTTGCCTAGTCTTAATAAGGGCTGTTGTAGCTAGTTTTATTTTTAAAATCAACTATTTGAAATGCAGTTACTGTTAAAACTCCACTTACAATTTAGGTAAGTCTGTACTGACTTTGAAAATGTTGAAAATCTAAATTTTATTTACACACTTCTGACCCCTTGAAATTCATGTACAAATATTTAATTCATTTATATGAAATTTCCTCATCCACTTAGCCAGTTTTTAGTCCTATTATAAATCAAGTGCTCTTCCTTTAAAATAGCTCGAGATAATCTTTGATCTTTGTTCTCGAGAGCCAGTAAACTGTTTTCCAATATCCCGATAGATTAATACATTACAGTTTGCCGATGGGATTCCATTATTACCTCTTGTAACTTTATATAATCAGCACTATTTCCTTCTAAGAAAATGTTACAACTGATACTACAAAGATAAATATTAAAACACTGGGCAGAAATTTACAGGGGTGGTAAATAGCTTGCCATTTCCCAACCCTAAAACAAAAAAAAATCCACAAACACACCTGCCCTGCACGCATAACATTCTGCAGGCAGACTAACTTGATGGATGAAGGGAGGAATAATGCCCTGACTGGCTGACGAATCCAGCAGAACCAGAGCACTCTGGTGGTTGCTGCAGAGAATGCATGCCTAATTTTGGAGTATGTTGAGTAAAGAGCTTTCATACATGGAGATTTCTAAGCACTTTAGGAAAGGGGTTGCTTGTTTAGGTTTAAAACGCGTGTGAATACAAAACATGGGGATTTTTGTTGGGGGAGGGAAATTTGGTAGGCACATGATGGTCCAAAGATAGTACACCATTCCATGTTGACATTTTAAAAACTTTTTTTAAGGAAATAATAGTGTTCCCACTCTCACTTACGTGCCCACACTAACCATTTTATGGTGTGGGCAGCCTAATATTGGGGTAAACAAGCTCTGTTGACGCGTAATTATTTATTTACTTAAAGTGGGTGCATTGCTGATTTCAGCATTATATTATTATACGGGTGTTATAGGGAGGAAGCTTGGGTGGATGGGAAGGTAGTGGGATCGCCCTCCAACATATATTATATGCCCCAGCCCTAGCCCCACCTGATTGAAGCGTCACAGTCATGTAATAATCAACATGTTTTCCTTAAAAGTGTAAAGTGGAGATGCATTTAAAGATGCCTGCACTTTTAGCTTTTTCTGTGATTATTTTACTTCAAGTAGAAATGGTACATCAGTGCTGATTCTCTTTTCAAGAAAGCAGTTAAAATACTTGTCCAAAAATTTGCATTGTCAGTTCTATCGTTGATTTTGAGTTGTATAACTTTTCTTTTTGATATGTTTTATTAAAGTAAAAACAGTGAAGTTAATTTTGCTAACAGGCTTTTGCTACCTTTTCATTTTGTTTTTGCAATGTTTTGATCTTTGCAATATAGGAACTAAGTTCTGTAGTACAAAAGCTTTTGTAAACGGTACAAATTTGTCAGATAACTTTAAACCTTTTTGCAGTGTTTAAAAAAGGCAAAAACTTTGCAAAATTGCATTTTTACAAAATGTTGTTTGAACGTACCTCAACATGAAATGATTACTCAAGTATGTATTGTGGAAATGATTGGAGCAATGCATTATCTTGCTTGTAAATTTCCAAGTAGTATTATTGGCTAGGTTGTCACAATTTTGAGTCTCATAGTTTACTTCTATTCACATTTGACAACTTCTGGGAACAATTTGTGGTAATGAACAGTTTGTTTAATCCAAAGTCCAGCAAACCAAATTTTCAGTGAAGACTTTTTAATGTTTAAATAGTCGGAAGACACTCGTGAAACTGTCTCACGTAACAAACGGCCACTAATGTGAAGTACTAGAGGGAATACTGAATAGACTTGTACGCGAACACGAGGGATGATATCTTGGAACGGTTGTCAAATGAGGCCTTATGCGTAGTGTAGGAATAAAAAGAAGGCTGTGTCACTGTTAGGAGTGTGTTATAAGCTGCTAAACAGTCCATTGGCAATTGAGGAGCAGATATATAGTTAATTCACTGGGTGTATACAGCTAATAATGAGGTATTTATATTAGGTAATTTCAACTACCCTAATTTTAATTGGGATAATCGTAGTATATAATCATAGGCAGATTTTTTGAAAAGTATACTGGGGAGTTTTTTTTTTAATGTCAACGTACAAATGGTCCCACGAGAGACAGTGCAGTACTGTACCTAATTCTGGGGAATTAAGCTGGAGAGGTGTTCGAGGTGACAGTGGTGGAGCGTTTTAATGACAGTGACCACGATACTGTACATTTTAAATTTGTTATGGAAAATGAAAAGGATGGTGTGCAAAAGAAGGTTTTGGATTGGGGTAAGGCAGACTTTGATGAAATAGGGCAGTATTTGGCCAAAATAAATAGACTGGGAACAGCTACTTGAGGGTAAATTTACAGCCGAACATTAGGAGGTGTTTCAAAAGGTACTGGAGAGCATACAGACCCAACGTCTTCCCTTTTAGGATGAAAGATAGGAGCAACAAGCCCAGAGATTCCTGCTTGTCTAGGACAATCAAGACTGGATAAGAAGGAAAAGAAAAATGTGTAACAGGTACAAAGGGAGCAAAACAACTGATTTCCTACAAGAGTGTAGAATGTGTTGGGGGGAAATCAAAAAAATAATTAGGTTTTTTTTTGCAAGTGCAGTCTAACTATTCATCCTATTTTCCAGCACATGGCCCTACGCTTATGTGCCTTGGCATTGCAACTACACATCTAAATACTTAAATGCTAAGAGAGTTTCTACCTCTACCACTCTTACAGGCAATGAGATCCAAATTCCCATCAAACTCTAGTAAATTTTTTTCCTTCACATCTCTAAACCTTCTGCCCTTTACCTTAAATCAATCGAGTGGAAATGTTTCTTCCTGACTACCCTATCTATATACTTTTATAATTTTATACATCTCAATCATGCCCTCCCCTCCATCCCCCACACCCAGTCTCCACTGCTTTACGGAAAACAACCAGTCTGGCTAATCAGGCGTGGGGCTGGATGAACACAGCAGGCCAAGCAGCATCATAGGAGCAGGAAAACTTGACATTTCGGGCCTAGACCCTTCGTCAGAACCCGAAACGTCAAGTTTTCCTGCTCCTATGATGCTTGGCCTGCTGTGTTCATCCAGCCCCACGCCTTGTTATCTCGGATTCTCCAGCATCTGCAGTGCCTTTTATCTCTGATACAGTCTGTCTAATCTCTCTTCGTAACCGAAACTCTCCAGCCCAGGCAACATCCTGGTAAATGTCCTCTAGTGCTATCACATCCCTCCTGTATTGTGAATTCCAGAACTACACACAAACATGCCTTTTACAAATTTGTCACAATCTCCCTCCTCTTATACTCTGTGCTCCTTTAAATGAAGCCCAGTATAATTTATGCACAACTCTCTGAGCCTTTCCTGCCAGCTTTTATGAGTTATGTACATACAGATCCCCTTGATCCTGCACACCCTTCAGAATAGTGTCCTTTGTTTTGTACAGTCTGTCCAAGTTTGTTCACCAAAGTGGATTACCTCTCACTTTGCTGCATTGAACTTCATTTACAACCACATGTCAATCCTTTTGAAATTCTATGTTGTCCACTTCACAGTTCACAATTCTACCAACTTTTGTGTTATGTGCAAACTTTAGAATTGTACAATGCACACGAAGATCCAGATGATTTATGGGTTTCAGGAAAAGCAAGGGTTCCAATACCAACACCTGGGGAACTCCACTACAAACCTTCTCCCGGCCTACAAAGTATTCATTAGCCATTACTCTGTTTCCTGTCTGTCAGCCAGTTTTTATAGGTATTTGTACTGCTCTTTCTGCTCCATGGCCTGTAACTTACATTAGAGGCAATTTACGTGGCACTGAATAGAGCATCTTTTGCAGTTGATAGCATAATGATACTGTTGCTGGATTAGAAATCCAGAGACCCAGACAATAATCTGGAGACCCAAGGTTTGGATCTCATCACAGCACATGATGGAATTCAAATTCAGTAAATTAAAAAAAAAGCCTAATGATGACCATTAAACCATTGTCAATTGTTGTAAAAATCATTAAGGTCCTTCATTAATGTCCTTTAGAGAAAGAAAACTGTTGTCCTTACCTGTTCATGTGACTCCAGATCCATAGCAATGTGGCTGATTTTTAACTGCTGTTTGAAATGGCCTAGAAAGATGCTGTGGTAAAAAAATTTCAATGATGACAGCAAACATGGCCCTGGCAACATTGCAAAGTCCTTCTTATATCTGAGGATAGTGCCAAAATTTGGTGATCTGTCATGCAGACTACTTAAGGAAAAAGCCTGACGCAATCATACCCACACTGTCCCATACAACACCATCACCACAATTAGATATGTCTTGTCCCACCAGCAGCTTTCAAACAGATCTAGCAACTCCGGACTAAATACCTATGAGATGATGTGGGCCACCAGGAGCAGCAGAATTGGATTCAACCAGAATCAACCTTGGTTCAATGATGCCTGCAGTAAAGCATGGCCAGAGCAACACCAGGCATACCTAAAATGAGGTGCCAACCCTAGTAAAGCTACTAAACAGGACCTTACAGGCTAAACATCATAAGCAGCAACAAGTGAAGGGCTAAGCAATTCTGCAACGAGCAGATCAAATCTGTGTTCTGCAGTTCTGCTACATCAAAACATAAATGTTGCTGGATAATAAAAAAAAAACTCATTGGAGGAGGAGACTCCACAAATAGCCCCATCCTATGTGAAGGAGGAGCCGATTACATCAGCCAAAAAGATGAGTCTGAAGCAATTAGTACAGTCATCAGCCAGCAGTGCTGAGTGTATAATCCATCTTGGACTCCCTCAGACGTCACCAGCATCACAGCCTAACTGATTCAGTCCATGGTTAGCACTACTGCCTCACAGTGCCGGGACCCGGGTTCAATACCACGCTCAGGTGACTGTCTATGTGAAGTTTTCATGTTCTCTCTGTATCTGTGTGGGTTTCCTCCCACAGTCCAAAGATGTGCAAGTTAGGTGCATTGGCCATGCTAAATTGCCCATAGTGTCCAGGGATGTGCAGGCAAGATGTGTTAGCCATGGGAAATGCAGGGTTACAGGGATGAGGTGGGGGCGGTGGGTCTGGATGGGATGTTCTTCGGAGAGGCAGTGTGGACTTGATGGGTCAAATGGCCTGCTTCCACACTGCAGAGATTCTATGATTCTAGGAACAACAAAAGGCACTGGATGGGCTATGGGCCCTGACAACGTTCCAGTAACAGTACTGAAGACTTGTGCTCTAGAACTTGCTGCACCCCAAGCCAAGCTGTTCCAATATAGCTACAACATTACCACATTGTCAGGGAGATGGCAAATTGCTTAGGTATGTCCTCTACAAAGCAGGAAAGATTCAACCTGGCCATTTAGTGCTGTCTACTCTTGATCATCAGTGAAGTCATGGAAAAAAATCATCAACAGGGCTTTCAAGCAACATTTGCTCAACAATAACCTGCTGGCTATTACTCAGTTTGAGGTACGCCAGGGCCATTCAGCCCCTGACCTCATTACAGTTAGAATTCTGTTGTTTTGTCCATGTCTAAATTACGAGTATGACGTCAAGGAGCCCAAGCAAAATGAGTCAGTGGCATCAAAGAAGATCGTTGTGGATTTTCGAGGTCAGTCATCTCAGCTCCAGAACATCTTTGCAGGAATTCCTCAGGGTAGTGTCTAAATCCAGTCATCTTTTACTGTTTCATCATTAGCTGTCACTCCATGAGTTCAGAAGTGGGGATTTTTGCTACTGATTGCACAACCCATTGCATCATTCACAACTCCTCAGACACTGAAACTGTCCACGTCCAAATGCAGCATGGCCCGGACAAGGCAGTATACAGGTTTGGATTGATAAATGGCAAGTATCATTCACACCACAAATGCCAGGCAATGACCATCTAAATCCAGTGGGAAATTAATTATTGACCTGAAACTGAACTGGGCCATCTATATAAATGCTATGGCCACAAAAGCAGGTCAGAGGCTAGGTATCCTGCAGTGACTAACTCACTGCCTGACTGCCCATAGCTTATCCTCTACAAGGCAAAAGTTAGAAGTGTGATTCAATACTCTCCACTCTCCACAGCACTTGGAAGTTGACATTGGTGAAGGGAGTGAATGTTTCTGGACAATGTTCAATAGCAGCAGTGTGAAACATCTACAAAGTACACTACAGAAATTCCTCAGACAGCACCTTCCAAACCCAAGACCACTTCTCTCCAGAAGAACAGGGCAGCAGATAACTGAGAACACCACCAAGTTGCCCTTTCAGGCACTTGCTATCGTGATATGAAAATACATCGCTGTTCCTTCAGTTTCACTGAGGCAAGATCCTGGAATTCCCTCCAGAACAGGGGTACCAGTACTGAATAGACTGTAACAGTTCAAGAAGGTATTTCACCACCACTTCTTCCAGGGCAGTTAGGGATGGGCAGTAAAGGCATGTCCATGCAGCAACACCCACATTCCGTAAATAAAAGTCCATATGTGTCACAACAACAACCTTGCCGTCTTGAACCTGTTCAAAACAAAGTCTATCAAGCTTGTTAGACACAATTTCCCTTAACAAACCGGTACTGACACTTATGAATTTATCCATGTTTTCCAAGGTGGCTATTAATTCTATCCCAAATAATGGTTTCTTGAAGTTTCCCTATTAACAAGGTTAAACCCATTAGTCTGCAATTGCTGTAATTTACAGGTATTTTTTGAGAAGGAACATAGTGTTTCCAATTTAAGTGATAAGAGTTGTACAGCACAGAAACAGATGCTTCGGTCCAGTTCATCCTAAATTAATCTAGTTCCATTTGCGAGCATTTGGCCCATATCCCTCTAAACCCTTGCTATTCATGTCCCCATCCAGATGTCTTTTAAATGTTGTAATTGCACCAGCCTCCATCACTTCATCTGGCAGCTCATTCCATACCTGGACTACAGTCTGCGTGAAAACATTGCCCTTTAGGTCCCTTTTAAATCTTTCCCCTCTCACCTTAAAACTATGCCTTCTAGTTTTGGACTTCCCTATCCTGGGAAAAAGTCCTTGGCTATTCACCCTATCTAAGCCCGTCATGATGTTATAAACCTCTATCGGATCACCACTCAGCCTCCGATGCTCCAGGGAAAGTAGCCCCAAGCCTAGTCTGCCTCTCCCTATAGATTAAACCATCCGACTCTAGCAACATCCTTGTAAATCTTTTCTGAACCCTTTCAAGTTTCACAACATCTTTCCTATACAAGGGACACACCAAAATTCAGGAAGAATTAGATTTTTTTTGCCGGTGTCTCTATAATTTCCATTGTCCCTTCCTTTAATAGTCATTGAAATATCCATTCAGTCTTGGTGCCTTATTATCTTTAAACACAGATAGTTTGTCCAATCCTTCTTCAGTCAATTTTAAATCTTTCTAGTGACTGAGGTTCTATTTCTGTCACCTTGGCCTGGATAACATCTGTATTGTAGGCAAAGACAAATGCAAAGTTCTAATTTAACAACTCAGCCATGCCTCTTGCCTTTATGTAAATCCCATTTTGTCGTTAATCGGCCTGGCTCCTTCTTGTACCGATGTGCCTACAGAAGACGCTGGGGTTTCCCTTTATGTTATTTTCCAGTCTTTTCTCATAATCCTCTTTGCTGCTTTTTTTTTTTGATTTCTTCATCCCTCCTCTAAACCTTCAGTATTCAGTTTAACCTATGTCTCTATTGTCATCCTGTAGTATCTGTAATTTATGTACGTTAGTTGAGTGAGCATCTGTTTTATAGTGTTAAATCATTCATTTCAAATGTTAATCGTATAAAGATAATGCTGTCTTTTATTCACTTGTGAAAATCCAAAATCATATTCAATTTAAATATTACAAGAACATGCTAAGATAATTAGCAGGAAAAGAAAGTGTTTTGTACTGGGTTACAGCTGACTTGGATGAATGAGTATGACAGTTATACATAACAGATCTCATACATTCTTAATATTTTTGATAAGTGGAAAAATGTCAAATTAATTCTTACTGTACATTGGTCACATCGTCAAAAGATCTAGTGAGTTAAAATGTTGTTGTAGAAACCAATGTTGCTGTAAGGGATAACTCTGGAGTCTTTGTTGTGCCGTCTTTTTCAAATGGTGGTAACAAGATCATTCAAAGCAAAAGACTCAGCAAAAGACGCAAAAGCAAAAGAATTAGTAATGGTGATAACAAGCATGGGGCTGGATGAACACAGCAGGTCAAGCAGCATCATAGGAGCAGGAAAACGTGACGTTTCGGGCCTAAACCCTTCATCAGAAATGGGGGAGGGGAAGAGGGTTCTGAAATAAATAGGGAGAGAGGGGGAGGCGGATAGAGGATGGATAGAGAAGAGGATAGGTGGAGAGGAGGCAGACAAGTCGAAGAGGCAGGGATGGAGCCAGTAAAGGTGAGTGTAGGTAGGGGGGTGAGGAGGAGATAGGTCAGTCCAGGGAGGACGGACAGGTCAAGGGGGCGGGATGATGTTAGTAGATAGGAGATGGGGGTGTGGCTTGGGGTGAGAGGAAAAACAGGTTAGGGAGGTGGAAATGAGCTGGGCTGGTTTTGGGATGCGGTTGGGGGAGGGGAGATTTTGAAGCTTGTGAAATCCACATTGATGCCATTGGGCTGCAGGGTTCCCAGGCTGAATATGATTTGCTGTTCCTGCAGCCTTCGGGTGGCATCACTGTGGCATTGTAGGAGGCCCAGGATGGACATGTCATCTGAGGAATGGGAGGGGGAGTTGAAATGGTTCGCGACTGGGAGGTGCAGTTGTTTGTTGCGAACTGAGCGCAGGTGTTCTGCAAAGCGGTCCCCAAGCCTCCGCTTGGTTTCCCCGATGTAGAGGGAGCCACAACGGGTACAGCGGATGCAGTATACCACATTGGCAGATGTGCAGGTGAACATCTGCCTGATGTGGAAAGTCTTCTTGGGGCCTGGGATTGGGGTGAGGGAGGTGGTGTGGGGGCAGGTGTAGCACTTCCTGCGGTTACAGGGAAAAGTGCCGGGTGTGGTGGGGCTGGAGGGGAGTGTGGCGCGGACGAGGGAAAAATGTCTTTGGTGGAGGGAAAAATGTCACCACCCTTATCTGCCTTCCGGAGGGACCACTCCCCCCGCGACTCCCTTGTCCGCTCTACACTCCCCTCCAGCCCCACCACACCCGGCACTTTTCCCTGTAACCG
>JAHRHZ010000266.1:46960395-47017604 GCA_024137785.1 Ginglymostoma cirratum
ATAAGGGTTTAGGCCCGAAACGTCAAGTTTTCCTGCTCCTATGATGCTGCTTGACCTGCTGTGTTCATCCAGCCCCATGCTTGTTATCTCCAATAAGAGGGAACCTAACCATCTGCTTTTGATTTCAGTGACATAATCATTGCGCAATTTCCCACTATCAACATCCCAGGCAGTCACCATTGGTCAGAAACTTAACTGGAATAGCTGCATAAATACTGTGGCTGCAAAAGCAGGTCAGATGGTGGGAATTCTGCAGCAAATAACTAATCTCCTAACATGTCTAACATTCCAAAGGCCAGGAGTATGTTGAAATACTCTGCCTGTCTGCACAAGTGCAGCTTCAACAATACTGAACAACAAAACTCAACACATTATGGCAAAGCAACCTGCTTAACTTGCATCTCTTTCCACTACTTTAAGCATGTACTCCCTCCATTACTTGCTTAAAGCGATAGCAGTGTATACCGTCTATATCATGAACTTCAATAATTTGCCAAACTATGTCGGCAACTTCAAACCCATGAACTGTACAACCGAGAAGGACCAGAGCAGCTGCCAAGTTCCCATCCAAGTGACACGCTGTCTTAATTTGGAACAATACTTTAATATCTTCCAATTCACCTGGTAAAGTCTTTGAAGTGACACCATAGATGTACCTATCAACTGAGCCATTGTGGTCTGTAGACAGCTTCTCATGAGAAGGACAAGAAGGGAAACAAGTGCCAGGCCTGCCACTGGCACACTCGTAGCAAGAAACAAATTTTAAAGATGGACATATTTAAAATGTTGGTGAAATGTTGTGCTAATCCATTCTAGAAGCTTTGAGAACAAAGGAGTCCATGTGCAAAACTGTTTGTAATATTATCTGGTTTCCATTCTAGCTTCTGGTAGTCTTTTTTCTCTGGGTAGAAGAATTTTAAATACATATACACCGAGAAGGATACTTCCAACACCTCAGTCATCAGATCACGACAGTAACAGATCTGTATTCTGTAAGTAAACTATAATCTTGCCAATACAATCATTGCTTTGTTAGAGCTTAAATATGATGATGTGTACTTTATATTTCTTTTAACATTGTAATTTTTTGTGGTTATTTCTCTGGTGAATGAACCAAATTGGTCTTGTTCTTACTTGAATTATCTTACCATCGAGCATAAGATGATAAGGTATTGGAGCAGAATTAGGCCATTCGGCCTATTGATTTTGCTCTGCCATTCAATTATGGCTGATATTATTCTCAACCCCATTCTCCTGCCTTCTCCTCATAACCCTTGATCCTCTTACTGATCAAGAACCAATCTACCTCTGCCTTAAATACATTCACTGACATGGCCTCCACAGATTCTGTGTGAATGAGTTCCATAGATTCACCACTTCCTGACTAAAGAAATTCCTGCTCATTTCAGTTCTCAAAGGTTGTGCCTTCAGTCTGAGGCTGTTCCCCCAGGTCCTAATCTCTCCTACGAATAGAAACATCTTCATGACCACACTCTCCAGCCATCTCAGTATTCTGTAAGTTTCAATGAGATTCACCACAACCCCTACTCCATCCTTCTAAACTCTGAGTACAGAGCGAGAGTCCTCAACTGCTCCTGATACAAAGACACAGAGGTGCAGGTGCATAGTTCCTTGAAAGTGGAGTCGCAAGTCGACAGGGTGGTGAAGAAGGCATATTGGCATGCTTGCCTTCAGTGCACTGATTATAAGAGTTGGGACTTTGTGTTGCGGCTGTACAGGACATTAGTGAGGCCACTTTTAAAATACTTTGCTGAATTCTGGTCTCTGCTTTAGAGATATTGTTAAACTTGAAAAGGTTCAGAAAAGATTTAGGTGGTGGCCACAGTGGTCTGGACATCTTCTTTTCCTTTTGTTTCTGTTAAATTAATTTATGCTCTTGTTTTTAATTCTAACAATTGCATTCTAAGGTGCCTGAGAGTGCAATTCTGTACACTTCTCACTGAACTCCTGTACTCTGGTACACATGACAATAGAATCTAATCCAATCTAGTGGGTTCTACCACAAGCTGCTCCAAAAAATGTCTCGTGGACATTGTACAAATTCCTTTTCTTGAGATCTCAAACTGATTTTCCTAGTCCACTTATATATTGAAGTCCTCCATGATTATTGCAATCATGCCTTTTTTACAAGCGTTTTGTATCTCATGCCTTATTTTCTACCCATTTCCTGACTGCTGTTAGCAGGTCTGTACATAATTCCTATCAGGGTCTTTTTCCCTTTGTGGTTTCTCTACTCTGCCACACAGATTCTATACCTTCTGATCTTTATCACTACTTGTGATTGATTTAAATTAATTTCTTATAAGTATGGCAACCCTGACACCTCCCCCCTCCTTCAACAGGACATGTATCATTGGATATTTAATTCCCAGCCCTGATCTCCTTGCAACCACATCTGTGATGTCCACAACATCATACCCGCCAATTTCAATCTCTTCTACAAGCTCATTTACCTTGTCTCCTATACTGCGTGCATTTAAGTACAGCATCCTCAGTCATACATTGAGTGCCCTTCTTTTCATAGTTGCCCCCTTATCTGCTGTGCCTGAATTTAGATTCCTGACCCGTTCCACATTGTGTTCTCATAGAGTCACAGAGTTAAACAGCGTGGAAACTGACCCTTTGGTCCAACTTGTTCATGCCAGCCAAGTTTCCCAAACTAAACCAGTCCCATTTGCCTGTGTTTGGCCCATATCCCTCTAAGCCTTTCTTATTCATGTACCCGTTCAACTGTCTTTTAAGTGTTGTAACTGTATCTGCATCTACCACTTCCTCAGGCAATATATTCCACATATGAACCACTCTGTGTGGAAAACGTTGACCCTCACCTCCTACTTAAATCTTTCTCCCATCACCTTAAAAATATGCCATCTAGTTTTGAACTCACCCACCTGAGGGAAAAGACCCTTGCTATTCACCTTATCTGTGCTCATGATTTTGTAAACTATAAGGCCACCCCTCAACCTCCTACACTCTTGTGGAAACAGTTCTAACCAGCCTCGCCTTAAAATTCAAACCTTCCAATACCGGCAACATTATTGTAAATCTTTTCTGAACCCTTTCCAATTTAATAATATCCTTCCTACAGCAGGACGACCATAACTGTACACACTACTCCAAAAGTGACCTCACCAATGTCCTATACAACCGCAACTTGTTGTCCCAACTCCTACGCTAAGTTGTCTGAGCAATGAAGGCAAGCATGCTGAAATCCTTCTTAGTCATCCTGTTTATCTCTACTGTTTATTCTTAGCTGCCAATCAATTCTCTGTCCACGTCTGTGCACTACCTCCAATCCCATATGCATTAATTTTACATGCCAATGCCTTATATGAAACCTTATCACAAGCCTTCTGTAATTCTGAGTAAACCACAACCACTGGTTTCCCATTATCAACTCTACAAGCTACATCCTCTCAAAATTCCAGTAGATTTTTTAAGCATAATTTCCTTTTTGTAAATCTATGCTTAATCTGTACAATCTGTCAATATTTTCCAAGTGCTCTGATATTAAATCTTCTACAATGAACTGTAGCATTTCCCCATACTGACGTCAGGCTGACTGGTCTATAAACTCTCTTCACCTCTCTTTTTAAATTGAGGGGTTACACCAGCTTCCCTCCAATCCATAAGAATTGTTCCAAAGTCTGGTGGTCATCTTTCAAGATTTCACAATGTCTCCATTCTCTCTGGCCACTTCCTTAAGTACTCTGGAATGTTGATTATCAGGTGCTGGGGATTTATCAGTCTTTAATCCAATCAATTTCCGCAACATCATCTCCCTACTGATTTCCTTCAGTTCCTCTCTCTCACTAGATCCTTGTTCCCCAACATCATTGGAACGTTATTTATGTCCAAATGCAGCTTGGATAAAGCACAAGTATAAACTGCTACTTTAAATTTACAAGTTAATTTATATCGACAAATAAAAAGTTTCAGTTCTCCTCGTGTATATTAATACATTGATAATTTATTTTATTCTCAAAAATACAACTTCCGCTATCCCCTATTGCACATGGTACTTGCCGCTTTAACTTGTTTGGGGTGAACTGGTCATCTGCCTAAATTAAAAATCCATCCGAAGATAGAAATGTTTTATGTAAATCTGTTTTTATTTGCAACCGTTTCTCCAAATTCCATCAGTTTCATTTGAAATTTGCTTGAAACCTCCCTTGATGAGTTTACTCTGAACTCTACTTGCAATTGAGCGAATACCTGCAGAAACCCACCGTCGAGTAAAGTCAAGCATTGCTATCTTAAGAGCTATTAGACTAAGCTTTTCATTCTGGTTTGTTTATCAGTAAACACTGTAGCTGTGAAGCTACTAAGCCAACACAGGAAGATGAGTACACCTCTTGAGCTTGTTCCATCATTCAGTGAGGTCATGGCTGATCTTTGGTCTATACTTGCCTTTGCCCAGATCCTTTAACACCTTCGCTTAACAAAATTTTACCTCAGATTTAAAATTAACAACTGATCTAGCATCAACTGCCGTTGTGGAAGAGAACCTCTACCAACCTTTGTGTGAAGAAGTGCTTCCTGACATCTCTCTTGAACAGTCTGGCCCTAATTTTTAGACTATGCCCCCTAGTTTTAGAATCTTCAACCAACACAAACAGTTTATCTTCCCTATCTTTTCCTGTTAAGATTTTAAAGACTTCGATCAGGTCATCCCTTCTCTTTCTAAATTCTAGAGAAAACAGGCCTAATTTGTATAATCTCTCCTCATAACTTAACCCTTAAGTCCAAATATCGTTCTTGTAAACCTACGCCATACTCCCTTGAACATCAATATATCCTTCCTAGGATGTGCTCAAATCTGCTCACAGTACTAATGTCTTTTCACCATTTTACTCCTTGAAGGTTTTAGGTGCATTAACTTCTTCATTTTAATATGTGCTGTTTTCCTCTTTTTGTTGCATTTGATTTGTCTGTTTATTTTTAGCCTTCCTTATAGAAAGTTAACTGATTAGTAAATTTTACTGTTTGAGTACAAATGTGAATTGGCTGAAAAAGATTTGTGTAATTAACACATTTTTCAAAAAATTATCCTAATTCATTTGCCTTGTCAGCAAGACCTATTTGCTTAGTATGCCACTTTGCAAACAGATTTACTTCTTTCGATTAATATAGATTTGTCACACATCCATTCTTGCTGCTTTAAGTGCATGCCATTTATTCTTGCAATAAAAAAATAATGTTGCCTTTTAGGTGAATTAACTTAAACGTGAATTCGCTTAAAGGTGAATTTCCTTGCCTTTTTTGCCATGCAGCCAGTAGTGAATCTTCCAGTAATGTGTCTATCGCAGGGCCATCGTCACCAACAGAAAACGCGCACTTAATCGGCCTAAGTGACAACTCCGTAAAATCAAAAGATGATCAAAGCTGTTGAATGGAAAATTGCCTCAATGTAAGCTGGTTCACAACTTGTATTATATGTTCATTTACTTCCATGTAGTACGAGCCTTTAAAAAAGTGTAATCTTGGTGTCCAAATACTTAAGTAAATCAGAAAACAAATACTGCCCCATAATCATTTGTTAGTGCTAAGATAAGTCATATGAAAAGTTAATGTTAAGAATTGATGGAAGATTTATCACACATCTGTCATTTTTTGAACTCGTGAAGTTTAGCGCACGTAACTGAGGTTAATGCACTACTACATTTTGTTTTATTTTATTCACCAATGTATCATCTTCAAAAGAGCTAAAAATGCAATGGAAATTTTCTTGTCGAATGAAATTCCACTTATAAAAGCTAAAGCTTAAATATGTAGTCTCAATTTGGATTTTCTTTATGTGCTCAGCTTTATTGCAATGTGAATGTTTAACCAAAATGTGACATTACATACTTCATAAAGTTGCATATTTTTACTAAAATCCCATCGTGATAAAAAGTATGTTACAAACTCTTTGCTTCCTTAATGGGTAGTTTTATTCCCTACACTATCTCAACTCAATTGTAAAATGTAAGAAAATTCATGCAAAATGCCATGAAAACTCAATTCTTGTTCTTTGTTCCATCTACTTATGTTTAAGTTTGTTTTTCCATTCACAATGTTTTCACATTTCACCTCTGAAAAATTTCGTGCCCGAGTTAAGATTGAAAAAAGTGAATGAACTATTGCAATTCATACAAGAAAGTTAGTGGTTTGCATAATTCTAAGCGTACATTAAATATAGTTCATAGATTCCTTTTATACCCTTTTTAAATAACATTGTTTGCTTCAGTCTTTGATTACGCTAGTCACAACCAAGGTTTTATATGCATGTGTACATTCAGACTCCAATTCACAATGTTACTGTGTTTTCAACCTGAAATCAACTAATAAGATTTTTGTCTCTGAACATATATGTGCAATTTTGATAAATTTACTTCTGCTGTTTTCGAAGGGAGAGAGTTTAACAACAGCAGTTTTGAGCTATGGTACTTGATGGACACTTTTGTAAAGGACAATTAAACTGACACAAAAGTATTTTTACTCTGAAGAATGTGAATACAGCCTTATTTTCTGTCCCTTAGTTGAACATTGCTTAACATGCAAATGTAATACTTTACAGTTTTAATAAGAGTTCTAGAAGTTGTCATGTCACAAATTTAGCTGCAAACTGTCTTGAAGATTTACAAAATGTAAATCTAGTCTATATGTTTTTATATGAAATGGATTACAGATATGTTTCGTAAAGGGGTTTATGCATGTGTATATATTGCTCAATACTTTAATCTTTATGTACTGTGTGTTGAAGAACTCAAAACTTTCCCCAAAGATTGATTTTGTGTTCTGTTGTGTTCACATGAAATTGCACTATGCAGGAAGTCATGCTTTGTTGGAACTGGAGAGGAGTAGAACTTTTCCCAGGACTCCTGCGGTTGTGAAAAGTGCTATTTAAATACAACTCTTATTTTCAAAGATGAGTGTAAGATGTTACCGTTTGGGAGAAAAAAATAATGGAGGTATCAAATTAGCTAGCAGAAAATTATCAGAGACACTTAGTAATGACAGACTTAGCTGGAACCATACCCAATCTGGAGCAGCAAATCTAATGAGGTGCTGTACCCTTGTTAAATTTGAAGTGAAAATTCAAAAGAAAGTCTTATGGAATATCTGTGGCTTTATATGCTTATATGCATTCTGTGGAGCATTGAGCAATGTAATGTTCACTTATATCCATTTAAAACATGCAAATATTTGAGCTCTTACCCAAGTATGTTTTTCTCCAACTTTAAAGTTCTAACTACAGTTTCAAACGGTAATAATTTGAAATGTTTTCAGCCACATATCTTTTGTTCTTGTAAATTGGTCATTGCGTCATACATGTACCAAGTTGCCAAATAAAGTAGCCTATACTGAACTCATCTTTAAAGTACAACCGTGTTTAAATAGAACATTATTTTACTGTTAAAAGGGTAGACCTCAGAAGCAGGAGTAGACTATTCAGTCCCTTGAGTCTGTTCTATTTGATAAGATCATGGTTGATCTGGTTATGATCTCCACTCCATTATGTCTGCCCCCCATAACACTCAGCTGCCTTGTCTATCAAAAATCTAATTCAGCTTTAATAAATTCAATCACCCAGCCTCCCCTCTGAGAATATTTCTTTTTCTAATCTCAGTCTTAAAACAGAAGCCTCTTATTCTTAAGATGTTTGCTAACTCCTCACCCCAAACCCCAATAAGAGGAATTATACTGCCGTATCCACCTGATCAAGTCCTCTCAGGATCTTAGACGTTTCAATAAGGTCACCTCTAATTTTTCTAATCTCCAATGGATGTAGACCCAAGCTGTTTATATCATAAATACAAATTCAATTAAAATCTGAAATTAGAAAGCTAGCCTAATGGCAACTGTGTAACCATTGTTGAAAATATTAAATAGCTATCTAATTCATTAATCTCCTTTATGGAAGGAAATCTGCTTGCTTTCCCTGGTCTACCCTATATATGACTCCAGACCCAGAGCAATGTAGTTGATTCTTAAGTGCCCTCTGCAATCACCTATCAAATCATTCATTTCAAAGGTAATTGAGCATGGGCAACAAATGCTGGTATTGCAGACATTGCTGACCTCCGATGAATGAATTTTAAAAATCTCTTCATTCCAGAGATAAATCAATCAAACCTTCTCTGAACTACGACTAAGAGAGTTGTCTTTTTTGAATCAAGACAAACAAAACTGTGTGCAGTACTCTAGATGTGATCTCGCCAACATCCTGTACGGCCGCAGTAAATCTTCCCTACATTTATATTCCATTCACCTTGCAATAAACCGCAATAATCATGTTGCCAGCCTAATCACTATCATATATGAAACATTTTTCATGATTTATGTACCAGAGTAGTTAAATCACGACCACCAATTTGTGTGATCTCTTTTCATTTTTTTTTTAAAACAAAGGAATTTCCTGTCAAAGTTTCCTAGTTCACTTTGTCCTGCTCTGTCATCATACCTTTGTAATTGTCTTTATTTACATTCCGAACACTGCCTCACTCTTCTGTCCTTCAATCTGAATGCAAAACGTAATGGTATTATCTGTATATAATGCTGTGGTTGGCTCTAGAACATGCTGCACAAAGAAAGTGTCCTGAAAATCAATATGTACTCATCTGATGACCAGTCCTGTCATAAGGAGTGACGACATGCTGTGAAAAGTAGCAGGTACATCTGAAAATGAAATACTAAGCTGGTGAAGCTATAACTCGAGATCTCATGTTAAACTGTGAACGCAGCATTTTCTCAACAGAGGTGAACAATTCTACACTAAACTGGTCAACACTCCACAATTTTGTTACAATCAATCATGAATGGCAGTAGACAATTAAGTAACTCTTGCTAGGAGAGGGATGCCACGTGAGCATGCACATTCTTGACAATGCAGAGTGCAAAAGATAATGTTGGAGTATGTACAACTATTTCCAGCCTTAAGTGCTGGATAGGTAAATCTCGCACGATACAACAAGTTGTAACCTTTGGCCAATTCAATTAAATTTATGTAATATCAAGAAATGACAAAGTTCATTGAACATAGCAAAATTTGTGGTTCCAATAACATCAGCTATACTGCTGGAGAACTGTTGTCTAGAAGTAGCCAAGCTATTTCAATGCAACTATTGGTTGCTTTGCTTTGCTTTGATCCATTCAGTATATTCTCAAACGGCTGAAACATTGTGGAAGACATTGACAACAGCACCTGCAGCAGTAACAATCAACAATCAACAATCACCTATGTACCAACACTGAGAATTGCACCATGACTATTCTGCACTATATGAGTCATTTCCATTGTCTAAGTTGTCGGGTTAGATATCACTGTTTTAAATATCCTGGAAAAGCCTGGTTCAGATCCAGACTTCAGTATACCATATTTAAGGTACTGATTTGAAGAATGCAAACTGCCCTTAAAATTAAGGTAGCATTCAGCTTAGTGTAGCACTAAAGGAATCTAAATAAGATTGGAATCATCGGGAATAAGGATTATATTACTAATGGGGCTTCAGATCTTCCAATTTACTGTTCTTACCAAAGACCTAATCACCTATCAAAGAAGACCAAAAAACTGCAGATGCTGGAAATCAGAAACAAAAACAGAAATTGCTGGAAAAACTCAGCAGGTCGAGCAACATGTGTGGAGAGAAAGCAGAATTAACATTTCAGGTCCAGTGAACCTGCTGAGTTTTTCCAGCAATTTCTGTTTTTCTTCCTAATCACCTGTATTTGACTTGAGATTGCCATGAGGATGTAACTAGTAAAATAGATTTAAGGAGAACCTGTGGCATATTGGGATTTTCAGAAGGATTTTGATAAGGTCCTTCATAAGAGGCTAGTCGGAACGTTAAAGCAAATAAGTTAGGGGGCAATACATCAGCATGGATTGAGGTTTGGTTGACAGACTGGAAAAAGAGTGGGAGTAAATGGATCATTTTCCAAGTGGTAATCAGTGACTAGTGGGATACTGCAGGGATCAATGCTTGGGCCCCAGTTAGTCATGATATACATAAATGACCTGGATGAGGGTACCAAATGCTACGGTACAGAGTTTGCTGATGACACAAAACTGGGTGGGATTGCGTATTGCAAGAAGGCTTCAACGTGATTTAAACAAGTTGAAAGACATTGGCACATACAGTACAACTTGGATAAAAGTTAACTTATACATTTAGGTGTAAAAGAAAAAAAGTGTTACTTAAATGGTGATATATTGGGAAGTGTGATATACAGAGAGATCTGAGTGACCTTGTACATGGGTACATTTGCCTGTGTTGCAAAAGGATTTGAGTTGAGAAATAGGGCTGTCTTACTGCATTATTCAGGGCCTTGGTGAGACAATACTTGGAGTATTGCGTGCAATTCTGGTCTCTCTACGCCAGAAAGGATATTCTTACCATAAAGGGAGTGCAGTGGAGGTCCACTTCGCTGATACCTTAGATGACAAGACTGTCCTTTGAGGAAAAAATTGGTTTAACTAGGCCTGCATTCACTACAGTTTGGAAGAATGAGAGGGGATCTGATTGAAACATAAATTCTAACAGGGCTGGATGGACTAGATGCAGGTAGAGATAACAAAGTATGGAGCTGGAGGAACACAGGTCAGGCAGCATCAGAGGAACGGGAAAGCTGACGTTTCGGGTCAGGACCCTTCTTCAGAAATGGGGAGGGGGAAGGGAGCTCAGAAATAGAGAGGAGAGGTGGGGCTGGGTAAGGTAGGTGGGATGGTGATAGATGAGCGTAGATAGGGAGTGCTGGGGATTCGTCAGTTAAGGTGGGAGGAGTGGATAGGTGGGAGAGAAGATGGACAGGTTGTGTCTGGTCACGGAGGCGGGGATGAGAGAGAGGGTTAGACATGGGATCAGAACAGGGGTGGGGAGATATTGAAACTGGTAAAATCCACCTTTAGGCCATCGGACTGTAAGCTCCTGAGGCAGAATATGAGGTGCTGCTCCTCCAGTTTACAGGTGACATCATTGTGACACTGGAGGAGGCCCAGAATGGACATGTCACCCAAGGAATGGGAGGGGGAGTTAAAATAGTTCGTGACTGGAAGGTGTTGTTTGTCATGTATAGCGTGCAGGTGCTGTACAAAATGGTCTCCGACCCTCGCTTGGTCTCACCGATGTACAGGAGGCTACATCAGGAGCATTGGATGACCAAGTTGACGACTGTGCAGGTGAACCCATGACTGATTTCAAAGGTTTGTTTTTTGCCTTGAATGGAAATGAAGGGGGAGATGTAGGGGCAGTTGTAGCACTTCCTGCTGTTGCAGGAAAAGGTACCAAACGTGGTGGAGTTAGTGGGGAGTGGCAGAGAGCACAGCCCCTACGAAAGGCAGATGGGGTGGGGAGGGAAATATGTCTTTGGTTGTGGCGTCGGATTGTAGGTGGCGAAAGTGGCAGAGAATGATATGTTGGATGCGGAGGTTGGTGGGGTGATATGTGAGGACAAGGTGGATTCTGTCTTTATTTTTGTTTTTGTTGGGGGGAGGGGATGTGATGGCAGAGGTGTGGGAAACACAAGAGCTGTGTTTGAGGGCATTTTCAGTCGCCAGAGGGGGAAGTTATGGTCCTTGAAATAAGAGGACATCTGGAATGTGTGGGAGTGTAATGCCCCATCTTGGGAGCAGACATGGCGGAGGCAGAGGAATTGGGAGTAGGGGATCACACTCTTGCAGGAGGACAGGTGAGAGGAGGTGTAGTCTAAGTAGCTGTGGGAGTCGCTGGGCTTCAAATAGATGTCGGTTATGAGGTGGTCATCAGAGATGAAGATGGAGAGGTCCAGGAAGAAGAAAGAGGTATCGGAGATGGTCCAGGTGAATCTGAGGTTGGGGTGAAAAGAGTTGGTAGAGTTGATGACTGGTCCTTGTGGGAGCACGAGGCAGCGCCGATACAGTCACTGATGTAGTGGAGGAAGAGGTGGGGGATGGTGCTAGTGTAGCTGCGGAAGAGGGACTGCTCCACGTATCCTACAAAGAGGCAGACATAGCTTGGGCCCATGCGGGTGCCCGTGGCCACCCGCTTCATCTGTAGGAAGTGGGAGGAGTTGAAGGAGAAGTTGTTAAGGGTAAGGACGAGTTCAGTTAAGTGAATTAGGGTGTCAGTGGAGGGGGACTGGTTGGGCCTGCAGGAAAGTATGAAGCAGAGGGCTTTTAAGCCATATGTGGGGGGGATACAAGTGTAGAGGGACTGGACGTCCGTAGTGAAAATGAGGCACTGGGGGCTAGGGAATTGGAAGTCCTGGAGGAGGCGGAGGGCGTGGCCAGTGTCCCGGCCATAGGTGGGGAGTTCCTAGACCAGCGGGGAAGAAACAGAGTCAAGGTAAGCGGAGATAAATTCAGAGGGGCAGGAGCAGGCAGAGACAATGGGTTGGCTGGTGCAGTTAGGACTGTAGCTTTTGGGAAGAGACTTAAGCGGGCAGTGCAGGGTTGGGGAACGATGAGGTTGGAGGCTGTGGGTGGGAGGTCACCTGAGGTGATGGTTTGGTGGTCAGGGGTGGGGTCATGATCGAGGGGGCAGTAGGAGGAGGTGACAGAGAGTTGGCGCCTGGCCTCAGCTACATAAAGCCTACAGCCCAATGGCCTAAACTTGGATTTTACCAGTTTCAAAATCTCCCCACCCCTGGCCTCATCCCATGACCAACCCTCTCTCATCCCCTCTCCTTGACCTGACACAACCAGTCCATCTTCCCTCCCACCTCAATGACCAATCCCCACCACTCCCTACATGCACTCACCTATCACTATCCCGTCTATCTTGCCCAGCCCCACCCATCCTCTATTTATTTCTGAGCTCCCTTCCCCGTCCCCATTTCTGAAGAAGGGTACCAACCCAAAACATCAACTTTTCTGCTCCTCTGATGCTGCCTGGCCTGCTGTGTTCCTCCAGCTCCACACTTTGTAATCTCTGACTCTAGCATCTGTAGTTCTTACTCTGTTGAGATGCAGGTAGGATGCTTCCATGGTCTCAGGATGTAGGTTTGGCCATTTAGAACTGAGACAACATTAAAAATCTAGGCACTTAACAGGCAGTGAACCTGTGTAATTCTCTATCATGAGGGCTGAGGAGACTAAATCACTGTATATATTCAAAAAAGAGATGGATACATTTCTAGACTTTAAAGGCATCAAATAGGGTGGGGAGAAAACAGGATAATAGCATTGAGATAGTAGAGCAGGCTCAAGGGGCAAAACGGCCTCGTCCTATTTCTGGTGTCTATGCTTAGGGGAAATTTGAATCACCTCAGAGGCTTTTTCAAGAGGACTGGCTAATGGCATTATGGCGGGATTGTTATGGATGAATTTCAGGCATTACAGGAGCAGATGAGGTTGTACAGAATCACAGCATTTCAATTTTTGTGTTGTCATCAAAGAGTGTCATTCAAACCCAGGACTCCACCTAATCACAAACCCAGACTTTCTCACTCATAGGGATTTCAAACTTATCTCCTCCTTTATTGGCATGCTTTATCAGCACAACCATCAGGAATTTAATCATGTTCTCCACTTCCCTTTCCACCAGCTCATGCATGGTGTGTAACCACAAGTTCCTGTCTTTCCACTTGTAAACGAATAGTCTTTTCTCTTTTCAGAGTCCAATGTATATGCCAGAGTACTGTGCCAAAACTTGTGTCCTCAACATCTAATCTTTTGTTATCCATAAGGTCCCAAGCGAGTATGTCTCATGCCCTTCCCTTAGACTGCATTAGTTTATATGATGATGGCCTAAGACAATAGTTTTTGTTCTTCTATTATGCCCTCTCCCTGGACTGTAATGCCATAATAGCCTAGTCAGTTACTCTGACTGTGAATATAGTCCTGAGTGCTCTTTGGCCACCTAGCAGGCTTAATCATTTGTACACTAATCATGGCAAATTCAGGACTCATTTGACCCTGCCAAACAAATCTCCTAAGAAGCTCTGCTCCTCCTTCCCCATTTGGATTACTTAGACCCCAGGGGCTGTGTGAATCTGATATTCCTCCACCACACACCTTAACTTCTGTTTGGTCCAATTGCCAAACACATGATTGTTATAGTCAGCGATAAGACTGAGATGTGCTTGATCAAATTAGAGGTTTATATATATAACAGTACAGCATTGGTCTTTTGGCCCACCATATCTGCACCAACCATGATGCCATTCTAAATCCCATCTGCCTGCATGTGGTCTGCATCCCTCATTTCCCTGCCTATTCATGTCTGTATAAATGCCTCTTAAATGTTGCTATCATATATGCTTCTACCACTTCCTCTGGCAGTGATTTCCAGTCACCTTTAACCTGTGTATCAAAAAACTTGTCTTGCACATTTTGAAACTTTGCCCCTCTCACCTTAAACCTATGCTCCCTAGTATTTGTCATTTCCATCCTGGGAAAAATAATCTCTGACTATCCACCCTATACATGCCTGTCAATTTTGTAAACTTTTTTCAGGTCGCCCCTCAGTCTCCATTACACTCCAGCAAAAACAATCTAAGTTTGTCCAGTCTCTCCTCATAGACACCTGGTAAATCTCATTTGCACCCTCTCCAAAGCTTCCACATCTTTCCTACAGTGTGGCAATGAGAACTGCATACAATATTCCAAAATGTGGTTTATACAGCTGCAACATGATATTTTTATGCAACATCCTTACCAATGAAAGCAAGCATGCTGTACACCTTTCCCACCTTATCCACTTGTGTGGCCACTTTCAGGGAGCTATGGACTTGCATCCCAAGATCCTTCTGTATATCAATGCTCCTAAAGGTCCTGCTATTTACTACATACTTTCCACTTGCATTTGATATCCCAAAATGGATCACTTCACACTTGCTTTGCACTCACACTTCAACTCTATTTGCCATTTCTCCACCCAACTTTCCAACTGATCTGTATTTGCTGTATCCCTTGACAAGCTTCCTCACTATCCACAACCTCATCAATCTCCAGTAAACTTGCTAATCCTACATTTTCATCCAAAGGTCCTACCACTGATCTTTGCAAAACACCACTGGTCACAGACCTCCACTCAAAAAAAAATACCCCTCCACAGCCATCCTCTGTCTTTTATGACCAGGCAAACTTTGTATCCAACATACTACTAACTGTGGATCTGATTATTCTTCTGGGCTGCTTACCATGAGGAACCTTGTCAAATGCTTTAATAGAGTCCAGTAGATAATATCCACTGCCTTACCCTCATGAATCATTCTTGTCACTTACTTAAAAAAATTCAGATTAGCGAGACAAGACCTCCTCTGCACAAAGCCATGCTGACTATCCGTAATAAGTCCATTCTTTTCCAAATACAACTAAGTCCTTTAATTTCTGTGCCACTGCTGTAAGGCTCACCAGCCTATAATTTTTTGAATTATCCCTGTTGCCCTTCTTAAACATTGGAATGACACTGGCTATTCTCCAGTCTTCTGGGACTTTGCTTGTAGTTAAAGAGGATACAAAAATCTTTGTCAAGGCCACAGTAATCTCCTTCCTTACCTCCCTCAATATCCTGGGATTGATCCCATCATGTTCTGGGAACTTCAGTTTCTCAATACACCCAATATCTCCTCCTCCTTAATATTGACATACCCTAGAGTATCAATATACCCCTCCCTAAGCTTACCATTATCCATGTCTTCCTCCTGGGAGAATACTTAGATGCGAAGTACTCAAAAGGATTTCACCCACTTCCTCTGTCTCCACGCATAAATTCCCTCTTTTGTCCTCGAGTGTACGTACCCTTCCCCAGCTCCCCTCTTGTTTCTAATATATGTTTAAAATGCCTTGAGATTCTCCTTAATCCTACTTGCCAAGGATATTTCATGGCCCCTTTTAGCCCTCCTAATTCTTTGTTTCTTTCCTGCTTCCTTTGCATTCTTAAAGGGCATTGTCTGATTTCAATCTCCCAAACCTTACATATACTTCCTTTTATTTTTTTGACTAAACTTTCAAAATCACTTGTCGTCTAGGGTTCCCAAATCTTGCCGTCCTTATCTTTCATGCTTGCAAGAACATGCTAGTCCTCAGCTCTAATCAACTGGCCTTTAAAATATTCCTACATGTCAGATGTGGATTTTCCCTCAAACAGCTGCCCCCAATCTAATCTCCCCAGTTTCTGGTTAATGCTGTGGTAATTCGCCTTCTCCCAATTTAGCACTTTCACATGAGGACCAGTTCTCTCCTTATCCATAACTACCTTAAAACTTGTGGAATTATGCTCACTGTTTCCAAAATGCTCCCCAACTGAAACTTCAATCACCTGGCCAGGCTCATTCCCCAATACAAGGTCTAGTACAGTAAGGTAACCATTGTAAATTCATGTAGTGTCACTCAGTGTTCCCAATTCTACTTATCCCTTCTGTAGGGAGCTGGCATGGTGGCTGGACACAGAAGGGGTTTCTAATACCCACATGTTGACAAATTGAAGCACTTCATATTGTTGCAGGCGAACTGATAAACAACAAGTAATCATTGACAATATTGTCTCTCTCATCGCACTTGCAAATAGTCCATCTTGCAATGATGTTCATTCCTACAACTGACTTGGAGGGGAACTTGCATGTAGCAGTGTTCCCATGTATCAGCTGTCTTTGACCTTCTATGTGATATGTGTTGTCTTAGGATCCTTAATAAATTTCTGCAGTACATCTTGTAGATGGAACACACTGCTGCTGAGGGAGGGAGGGAGGCACTCCCAGCTGGAGTGCCCAACATGCCCAAATGACTACCCCTATGTTGCAACCGTTTGCCTCCTGTAGGTACCAGTGATATCCATACCGTGGCCAGTCTGAAGAGACCAGCCCTCGAGGACGTCACCTCTGAGAAAGAAGCGACAGATCCTTCAGAGGCATTGATGAGGTCTCCTCCATCCTCCACCAGCTCAGATATGGATACTTCAGTGAGTTCTTTAGCTAGATAAAAATTGGGAGCACGTCCTGGTGAGCACCTCACTAGCATATCTCTGCAGCTGGCCCTCAAAGAACCAGAGACCTGCTCAGCCCAAAGCGGCAAAGGCTCTTTATTGTCAGCTGTTAATGATTTCACAAATGGACACAGGAACAGCAGGCAGGTTTGTCAGAATTGCTCAGGAAATTGACTCAAAGGAGTCCACTAACGCTATCAGCTCTGTTTCTTTAATTCATTCACAGGATGTGGGTGGCGCTAGCTAGACCAGTATTTATTGGTTGTAAACAAGATTCCAGGATGGTGTGTTGCCTCCCTGGTGCCAACTTCAAGGATATCTCTGAGTATGCTTGTGACACACTGCAGGGGGACGGTATACACCCAGAAGTCGTAGTACACATTGGTACCAGTGACATAGACAGGAGGAGTGACAAGGTCCTGCAAGGAGTTCAGGGAGCTGATCCATAACTTGAGGAACAGGTCTTCCAGGGTTGTAATCACACATAGGAGTGAGGCAAGGAATAGGAAGATAGTGCAGCTTAACACATGGCTAAAGAGCTGGTGCAGGGGGGAAGGTTTCAGATTTTTGGATCGTTGGGATCTCTTCCAAGCCTGGTGGGACCTGTACAAAAAGGACAGGTTGCATCTTAACTAGAGGGGCACCGGCATCCTGACAAGGTTTACTAATGCAACTGTGATGGATTTTATACTAATAAGGCAGGGGGTAGAATCCAAAGCAGCAGGTCAGAGAGTGAGCAGGAGGTAGTAGTTAATAGGATAAACGGGCAGGGCCAGTCTAATGACCAGGGAAAGAATCATAAAAGATCAAAAAGTGAGTTGAAATTTGGAGTTAAAAAATGGAGATGAGCTCAGTGTTATCAGGGGTTAATAAATAAGGATGGAGAGTGCGGAAAGCATAGTGGACAAGAGAATATTAAATGAGAGAAAAGCCAACCAGTACAACTTATTTAAAAACCTTGTACCTAATGCATGCAGTATTTGGAATAAAGTTGATGAGCTGATGGTACAAATATAGTCAAATGAGTACAACCTGGTGGGGATTACTGAAACGTGGTTATAGGAGGATCAGGACTGATAGTTAAATATCCAAGGGTACTCAATATTCTGAAAGGATAGACAAGAAGGAGCAGAAGGTGGAGTTGCTTTATCGGTTAAGGATGACATCAAGGCTTCTTTAAGAAATGATATTGGCACTAGGGACCAAAATGTCAAATCAATCTGTGTGGAAATAAAAAGCAAGGGAAGAAACCCCTTGGTAGAGTAATTTACAGGCCCCTGAACAGTATATCCAAAGTGGGGTATAGCATAAGCCAGGAAATAATGAGGGCTTGTGAGAAGGGTAAATAATGGTGATTTGAATATACATATTGATTGGATTAATCAACTTGACAAGGATAGTCTCAAAGAAAGGTTCATAGAGAGTATGAGGGATTGTTTCTCAGAGCAACATGCCATGCAGCCAACCAGAGATAGCCAACTGGATATTTGAGATCTGGTATTATATAACAAGGAAGGATTGATAAATGGTCTTGTAGTTAAGGATCCTCTTGAAAGGAGTGACCACAACATGCTAGAGATTCAAATTCAGATCGAAAGAGTAAAGACAGAATCACATATGAAAGTTTCTACCATTGTGCAAAGGTAATTATACAAGCCTGAGGAAGGAGTTAGCCCCGCTGGACTGGGCAAAAATATTTTCACAGGAACACACTGGTCCCAAACTTGAATCAGCTAGCCTTTAAAAGATTCCCACATGTCAGATATGGATTTACCCTCAAACAGGCACCCCTCAATCTACGTTCCCCAGTTCCTGCTTAATACTGTGGAGGTTAGCCTTCCCCCAGGTTAATGCATTTACCCAAGGACCAGTCTTCTCTTTATCCATATGTAACTTAAGCTTATTGAATCATAGAATCCCTACAGTGTGGAAGCAGGCTATTCAGCCCATTGAGTCCACACCAACCCTCCAAAGGGCATCTCACCCAGACCTACGCCATCCCTGTAATCCTACATTTACCATGGCTGATCTACCTAACCTGCACAGCCTGAACACTATAGTTAATTTAGCATAGCCAATCCACCCAACCTGCATATCTTTGGACTGTTATGATCATTGTTCCTGCAATGCTCCCCAACTGAAATGTTGATCTAACTGGGCTCATTCCTCACTACCAGGACAAACATGGTCTCTTCCCGAGTTGGACTATTCAAATATTGCTTCAAGACACCCTCCTGGACAAACCTAACAAACTCCCCCTACTCTATCCAGGCCTCTTAGTATTATGTAAGTTTCAATCAGATCTCCTGTCATCCTTCTAAACTCGAACAAGTACAGACCCAGAGTCTTCAACCACTCCTCATATGACAAGCCCTTTATCCCAGTATCATCCTTGTAAACCTACTCTGGACCCATTTCAAAGCCAGCACATCCTTCCTTAGATACAGGACCCAAAACTGCTCAGAATAGTTCAAATGCAGTTTGACCAAAGCCTTATATAGCCTCAGCAATACCTACCTGCACATTCTGGCCCTCTTAAATTGAATGTTAACATTGCATTTGCCTTCCTAATTGCCAACTGGACCTATATGTTAACCTTAAGAGAATTCTGAATTCGAACTCCCAAGTTCTTTTGTACTTCAGATTTCTGAAGTCTTCCCCCATTTAGAAAATAGTCTGTGCCTCTATTCTTCCTTCCAAAGTGCATGACCTCACATTTCCCACATTGTATTCAATCTGCCACTTCTTTGTCCACTTTCCTATCCTGTCCAAGTCTTTCTGCAGCCTCACCGCTTCCTCAACACTACCTGTCCCCCCAACCTATCTTTATGTCATCTGAAAACTTAGGAAAAGTTCTTTCAGCCAGATTATTAATGTATAGTGTGAATAGTTGTGGTCCAACACTGACCCTTGTGGAACGCCTCTATTCACCAGCTGCCATCTGAAAAAGACTCCTTTATTCCCACTCTCTGCCTTCCGCTAGTCAGCCAATTCTCTATCCATACCAGAAACTGGCCCCTAACACCATGGGCTCTTATCTTATTTACCAACCTCCTGTGTAGTATATTGTCAAAGGCCTTTTAGAAATCCAAATAGATCAGGTCTAATTTGCTAGTTATATCCTCAAAAGAATTCTAACAGATTTATCATCAGGCATGACCTCCCTTGATGAAGGTATGCTGGCTCAGCCCTATTTTACCATGTAATTTCAAGTACCCTGCGATCTCATCCTTAATAATGGACTCATAAAATCTTACCTTGACTGAGGTCAGGCTAACTAGCCTGCAGTTTCCTGTCTTCTGCTTACCACCTCTTCTTAAATAGGGGTGTTACATTAGCTGTTTTCCAGTCCTCTGGTACCCTCTCTGACTCCAGTGATTCCTGAAAGATCACCACCAACTCCTCTACAATCTCCTCAGCTAATTTCTTCAGAACTCTGGTGTATAGTTCATCTGGTCCGGGTGATTTATCCATCTTAAGACCTTTCGATTTCCCCAGCATTTTCTCCTGAGTGATGACCTCTACGTTCATCCCTGCTCCTGGCTCTCTCGAAGTTCTGGTATGCTGCTGTCTTCCACTGACAACACTGATGCAAAGCATCTATTCAGTTCCTCTGCTATTTCTTTGTTCCCTATTACTACTTCTCTAGCCTCATTTTCTAGTAGTCTAATGTCCACTCTTGCCTCTCTCTTACATTTTAGATACCTAAAACTTTGCAGTCTTTTACATTACTAGTTAGCTTATGCTCATAATTCAACTCCTCCATTATTGCATTTTTAGTTATCCCCTGCTGGTTTTTAAAGTTTTCCCACTAATTTTCAGCATATTATATGCTTTTTCTTTTGCTTTTGTGCTGTCCCTGACTTCCCTTGTCGGCTTCCTTGGGATGAATTTCTGCTGTGCCTCTCAAATTACTCCCAGAAACACCTGCCATTGCTGCTCCACTGTCTTCCCTACTAGGCTCCCCTTCCAATCAACTCTGGACAGCTATTTCCATAGGCTATTGTAGTTACCATTACTCAATGGTAATACTGTTGCACCTCCCTCTCAAAGGGTGAATTCTATCATATTATGGTCACTGCCCCCACAAGAATCTCTTCTCTTAGCTCCCTAATCAAGTCTGCCTCATTACACATCATGAAATCCATAACTGACTGTTCCCTCATAGAATCCCTGCAGTGTGGAAGCAGGCCATTCAGCCCAGCAAGTCCACATCAATTCTCCGAAGAGCATCCCACCCAGACCCACCTCCCTCACCCGGTCCCTGTAAGCCTGCATTTCCCATGGACTTTCTTTGGACTGTGGGAGGAAACCAGAGCACTCAGAGAAAACTCACGCAGATACAGGGAAAATGTGCAAACTCTACATAGACAGTCGCTCGAGGCGGGGAATGGAAGCCGGGTCCCAGGCGCTGTGAGACAGCAGTGCTAACCACTGAGCCACCGTGCAGCCCTAGTGGGCCTTACCACAAGCTGCTCCAAAAAGCCATCTTGTAGATATTCCACAAATTCCTTTTCTCGAGATCTGCTACTAATCTGATTTTTCCAAGTCCAACTGCATACTTAAGTCATCCATGATTATTGTTTGACTGCCTTTCTTATCTCCTGATTTATTTCCTTACCTACATCCTGACTACCGTTAGCAGGCCTGTACAAAACTCCCATGAAGGTATATTTTCCTTTACAGTTCCTCAACTCTACCCACTAAGATTCCATGCCTTCTGACTCAATATTACTTCTTGCTGTCAATTTAATTTCACGTGTGTTAGGTTTCTGCCCCATAATTGCTCGCTTGCAAATCTTTATTTGATTAACGTGAAAGACTTAACTTGCTTGGGAGCTGAACAGCATACACTACAGAAAAAAAAACACAAAAAACTGAGGATGCTGGAAATCAGAAAATTGCTGAAAAAGATCAGCAGGGTCTAGCAGCATATGTGGAGAGAAAGCAGAGTTAACATTTCAGATCCAGTGACTCTTCTTCAGACCCTTCTGCTTTTGTGCATATACTGTAGGGCTGTTTTCATCCACCACACATGAACCCTTATAGAGTGGTTCAAATACTTACAGACTAGCGTGGTTTTTGACCATGACCTTATCTCCCACACTCAATTTCAGGGTCTGAGTGACTTGAAGTTCAAGTGGTTATGACAGTGATTGTGACCTGTAATGTTTACAACATTGAAATATAGGGGAAGCAATGTCTGCCACAGCTCAGCTGTAAATTTATCTTTGGTCACGTCCCTAACCTGTGACATAGTAAGCGTGGGTACCAATGTTTTTATGTGAAATAAGGTGTGTAACTGTTTTCTTATTTAGAGTTTGGATTTGGGCTAATAGCATGTGTTTCGATGAATCTGTTTAATAATTAACTTATATTTTTGTAGCCATAGTGATTTCTTATAATAAAACAGTCTGAAAGAGAATTCCTGGCATGTAATGGGGTTTTGTTTTCACTGGGAGAGATTACGAGAAAACAAAGTCAACAGTGTCAGACTCAATTTAGAAGGTTCTGGAAATAGTTTTTTTGCAGATGCATGGAAACATTGTAGCTTGGGAATATCTTTTGGATTTTGGTTTCTCAGATTGCAGAAGTCTTGGCTGAAACAGAATGTGTAAACCACTTGCTACTAAAGAAGGAAGATGGTTTAGAACCATTAAAAAGTAAGTTATGTCAGTGTCAGCAGTTTTGTTTTAACATTCCAGTCCAGAAGTATTTGGTTACGGCCCTGAAGGAGTTATTTGAAGCTCAGAAAATCTAAACTCAGTTGTATGAAGACTCCAGGAAGAAGCTATCAGATTCTCATGATGGGGAAATGAAGTTGCAGTTAAATGTAGCCCGATGGATGTGAAAGAGAAGAGAGTTCTCTCTGTTGTGAGTCCTGTAAAAAAGTTAGATGTTTTCCACACATAAATACAAGGGACTGTTTTTTTGAATGCAAAAGGCATTTGTATATACATTGCACTTTTTTTTTTAAATAAAAGGGTCATTAAGACAGACAAACTGTTCTGCATCCCATGCCAATACCTTGACCAATCAGAATCTAGCTGCCTGATCTGGGAGTTAAGATTGACAGTTAACTGTTCTTGCTGCATCTTCATGTCAATGATGGCCCAGCCAATCAGCACTCTCTTCTCATGCTATATAAAATGGTGTCTCTTTTGCAAGTTTGTTTCTTGCATCCTAGTTCTGAGTAGTACAAGATGAAATGCTTCAACTTCAAGTCTTTTAGCAATGTTTAAGGTCTGTACTATCAAGCAATTGGTAAAGGAGTGCTTTAGGGATAATAGAATTGTATTTTATTGTTTCAGAATCTATAAATTTGAGTTTTATGTTTGTAGTTTGGTTTATTCTATTTCCTGGATCTCTTCTGCATAATAAATTTTTGTTTATTGTTAAAACAAAACCTGCAGCATTTTGTTTTGGTGTTTCAGCGAAACACTACCTTGTTATTAAAAATGATTTGGGTTCTGACATGGCCAGTAACAGCTTTTGGGGGGAATAACCTGCCCGTTTTGATTTTGTACCTTGGATACACATTAGTATGTAGGAAGAATTACATCATGAACAAGGAGATCTTCATTCATAGCATTTTTGAGGATATGGTTCGTGCTTTCCATAATACCTGAAGACTATGGGTTCTGTGCAGTTTGTAATTTACATTCAATCCCTGACAGTTTTAAAGTGGTCTGCATTACCTTTTCTATGATTATGGCTGTCCTGATCTGATCGCCTCTTGTGGTAGGCCCCATCAGGGACACAGCTTCCTATTTAATGGCTTGGCTATCCACAATGCAGCAGTCACATTGCAAGGAAAAGCTTCCATACACTTGGTGAACTGTCCATCAGAGCAAGACAGAACTTATCCAAATGCGTGGTAGGTAGGGCCCAAAGAAATCAATCTGGACACATTTACAATGACCTTGCTATGCACCTAGTTTGACCCATGGCAATCTTGTGAGGATTGGGTATTTTTTTTTTGCGACTGAGAAACTGGGCAGGTTTTGCAGTGACTGTGAACATCCAGGCCACCAACTACAGTCTGGATCTGCTCACAGGTAGTCTTCAGGCCAGCTGCTGGGGCCCTATGAACTAGAATAATAAACTCCTGTCAATAGTCACATGGAAAAATATGGATTAATTCCGAAGAGTCAACATGGATTTGTTAAGGAAAATTCATGTCTGACTGACTTGCTAGAGAGGTAACAGTGAGAGCTGATGAGGGCAAGACTATTGATGTGCTGTCCATGGACATCCAAATGCCATGCAATACAGTGCCACACAACAGACTGATGAGGAAATTGAAAGGTTGTGAAATTAAAGGGACAGTGGCAATGTGGTTATAAAACTGGCTGAGGGATAGGAAATAGCAAGACATGTGTAATGAGTATCTTTTGGGTGATTTAGGTTTTTAGTAGAGTTCTCCATGGATCGGTATTGAGATCATTGCTGTCCTGGTGTATATATAGATGATCTAGATTTTAGTGTAGAGGAATTAATTTCAAAGTTTGTGAATGATACAAAACTTCAAAGATTGTCCTTCTTACAGTTACAATGTAGAACTTCAGAAAGACATTGACAAGTTGGTGAAGTACGGAGAAGAGAAGGCTAAGAGGAGATTTAATAGAAGTTTTCAAAATCATGAGGGATCTGGACAGATTAGCTAAGGAGAGACTGTTCTCCCTGGTAAAAGGATTGAGAATCAGTGGGCACAGTTTAAAACTGTTTAGCAAAGGAAGCAAATGCAATGTGAGTAGCCAAGTTTGGAATGTACTATCTAGAAATATTGTGGAGGCAGGTTCAATTGAGGCATTCAAGAGGTTTTGTATGAATACTTAAATACTGGCTGTCTGAGCATTTTGACATAACATTAAACTCTTGCATCTTCCCCGTAACCCTGCATATTGTTTCTAATGTTACATTAAAATGCTCAGAGCGCTAGTGCAGACATGATGGACTGTATGCCCTCCTTCTTGAGGAATCCTCTTCCTTGAGGAATCAAGGAATTGATACAGAGTATCCAATCTGCTCCCAAAACTAATTTTCCTCCTCCTGTGTCAGACCATTTGGACAGGATTAATGGATCAGACTAGAAGCTTACATTTTGGAAATCTGCCTTGCCACTGAGTCACCTGAAGAACTCTCTAGTGTGTAAGGATCTCCATTGGATAATGGAGATTTTATAAGTAGATCACTGTGTGGGGGAAGTCCCATATCCACCAGGCATCGCCACCTCTTCTCTTTTGGATTCCTGCCTCAGTATTGTTATTAATGTCTCTGTCAAAGTCCTCAAAGACTTTCTGCAGATAGAGTAGAGAGTATGCTATGAGGATCTGCAACCAGTGATTTAAGGCACCAGCCTATAAGTGTGCTCAATCTTATAGCACCTTCACGGACTTGATCGTAGACGGCACAAAACCGATCAGTGACATGGATGCTGTAGGTTTCTGGTGAACATTCCATCATTAGTCCCATGGCCACAGTTCCGATTTTCATTTCATCCTATGTCCCTTGTCTCACTTTTGCTTAGCTTAGGACAGTTGTAGAAATTCAGGAAGTCAACGTGAAAAGGAACAGTCAGGCTTTTTCTCCTCATCATCTAATCTGTGGTGACCAGTTTCCAGGAAATGATTGATTATACAGCTCCTCCTCTAACTGGAGTTTCTTTAAGTTTCCAGCTATGTTCTGCAATTGTTCAGCTGAAATAGGTGGTAACCAGTTCACAGTTCGCTGATAGGGACCAAGGGCATCAAATTGCCAGTATTAGATGTCATTGTTTCTCCTCACTCATCATCCTCAAGCTCCTCCCCTACCTTTTTCTCCTCCTTGCCTCTGCCTATAGATTCTCCTCCCCTTAATTCATCCATAGTTGGTTCCATCATATGTTTAGGTTCTGAGGTTCCTTTGTTGTCTCCATTGTAAATCAAAAAGGGCCTCCCTACGTTCTCAGATCCTTTGCCCTGTACTTTGATATCAGTAACACGAAGCACAGCTGTAAATGCAATGACCAGTTACAGTGGTGACCTTTTGTTAGCATACCAAAGAAAGGATATACTCACGACACCAGTTGCTCAGTGGGTCCTCATGTTTACGAGTTTATTATCAAGTGGTCACTCTGCTGATGAAGCCTCCTGTGATGGGCCAGATCATGCTTCTGACTGCAACCCTAATATTATTGAACATTTCATTTTCATACACCTCCTTGTCTAGGTCCTTGCCACTTAAGGCAATACCTTAAATCAGAGGGTTTGAGCTACAGGGAGAGGCTGTATAGGCTGGGGCCATTTTCCCTGGAACATCAGAAGCTGAGGGGTGACCTTATTGAGGTTTACAAGATCATGACGGGCATGGATAGGGTAAATACAGGAAGAAGGTCCAAAACTAGAGGGCATAGGTTTAAGGTGAGAGGGGAAAGATATAAAAGTGACATAAGGGGCAACATTTTCATGCAGAGAGGGATGCATGTATGGAAATGAGCTGCCAGAGAAAGTGCTCGAAGCTGATACTGTTACAAAATTTAAAAGGCATCTGGATGTCGATATTAAAAGGAAGAGTTTAGAGCGAACTGTGTCAAATGCTGGCAAATGGGACTAGATTTATTTAGGATAGCTGGTCAGCATGAACGAGTTGGACTGAAGGGTCTTTTTCTGTGCTACATATCTCTGACTGCAAGTCATCCAACTGGGTTATTAAACCCACCTTGGCCATGCTGGGGCTAACGGTAGGTGGTCCTACTCTGTACTCAACAGGCAACTGACCTTTGGTATGCCAAAATGGGTGTGTACCCCAGCTGGCTATTGTCTAAGTATCTGTATGAGTCACCATTTTCATGGCATGTTTTAGTATGTCTGGGTGTGTGTGTATCAGTTAAAACATTTTTGGTATAATAGTCTTAGTTTCTGCTGGGAACAATGTCTTCAGTCAGGATCTTCTAATCTCCAGCTCTGTCTTCATGTGATCCAGTTACAAACTCTGGAAACCTCAAAATTTGTTGTATTTTAACTTAAGTAAAAATTAGAAAGATATAAAAGAAAGAAATGTTTTACATCATGACTGACAGAAAACAAAATACCTTCATGGAATCCCTACAGTGTGGAAGCAGGCCATTTGGCCCATCGAGTCGACAGTGACCCTCCGAAAAGCATCCCACCCAGACTCACCACCATACCTTATCCCCGTAACCCTGTATTTCCCATGGCTAATCCACCTAACCTACACATTCCTGAACACTATGGCCAATCCACCTAACCTGCACATCTTTGGACTGTGGAAGGAAACTAGAGTGGCCTGGAGGATACTCACACAGACATGGGGAGAATGTGCAAACTCCACACAGACAGCCAGCTGAGGGTAGAATCAAAGCGGAGTCCCTCACACAGTACCCTGACAGGTAAAACCCTGGCTGCATTTGCCTTATTCTATGCTCCACTACTTTTTGAAAAATTTATTCATTTTGTAGGAAGTGGGCATTACTGGCTGGCCAGCATTTATTGCCTGCCCCTAGTTGCCCTTGAGATGGTGGTAGTGAGCTGTCTTTTTGAACCACTGCAGTCCACCTGCTGTGGGTTGACCCGCAATGCCATTAAGGAGGGAATTCCAGGATTTTGACCTACTGACAGTGAAGGTGATATATTTCCAAATCAGGATCGTGGGTGGCTTGGAGGGGAACTTTAAGGTGGTGGTGTTCTCATGTATCTGCTGCCCTTGTCCTTCTAGATGGAGGTAGTTGTGGGTTTAGAAGGTGCTATCTGAGAATCTTTGATGAATTTCTGCAGTGCATCTTGTGGATAGTACACACTGCTGCTACTGAGCATTGGTGGTTGAGGGAGTTGATGCTTATGGATATAACGCCAGTCAAGTGGGCTGCTTTGTCCTGGATGGTGTCAAGCTTCTTGAATGTTGTTGGGGTTGCACTCACCCAGGCAAGTGGGGAATATTCCATCACACTCCTGACTTGTGCCTTGTAGATGGTGGACAGGCTTTGGGGAATCGGGATGTGAGTTACTCGCCACAGTATTTCTAGCCTGTGACCTGCTCTTGTAGCCACTGCATTTAACTACTTCAACCACTGCTGCTGGTCTTTGAGGTACACTTGGCATGTCTAACATCCACCTCGCTTGCTCACTGTCGAATAGTTTTGTCACCATTACCCATTGAGAGTCACAGATCTAGGACTTTTTGTAATTATTCTGACTGAGTCCTTTTAACATTATAGGATATGCTGGATCAATCAGTGTGGGGTTCTGTACCCTGGAAAATTCCTCATACTTTCTTCCAACACATCCACTAGAGGATTCCTGCAGATTTTAACACACTGCTCCCCAAAAGGCTTGCCTGCTGTCCAATTCCCCTTATACTGCATTCTTAAACCCATCATAATAATACTGAAACCAGCAGCAGCAGTAGACCACATGGTTATTCATCTACCTCAATGCCATATTCCTGTTTTTGATGCCTTTAGTATCTAAAAAAAATTATCTATTTCTTTCTTGAATATATTCACATATTTTCTGTATAATTTGGAGGAGAGGGGAGTATTTTTCTTGTCCTTCCTTTGCATGCTGTGAATCTCTTATTTCCTATCCAAAACACAAGATTGTCTTAATTGGGCCAAAGAGTGCACAAGTCCTTTAATACAATGAACTGCCAGAGGAGTAGTAGAAGCAGTTACAATTCCAACATGTAAAAGACATTTGGACAGGTACATGATTAGGCAAGGTTTAGTTGGAATGAGCCAAATGCAGACAAATGGGACTAGTTCAGTTTAGGAAACCTGGTCGGAATGGACAAGTTGGGCCAAAGGACCTGTTTCCATGCTGTATACCTCTATGATTCTGATTGGAGTTGATAGAGAAAATCTCTAGCAAGTGTTCATGTGTCTAAAATAATTCTCAAAGACTCTGAAGGTGTAAATAAGATCTGGAATGTTCCACCTTGAAGGATGGCGAAAGTTCAACCACAAATATTAATGTACAGACAACATGAGGCCAATTAACATATAGAATTATGAACAAACAGTTAGCACTATTGGGCATAGCTCTTTCAAATAACCACTATCAGCCAAAATGCCTTTTTCTACCATTAAATTTCTATGACCTTAGAATCAGAAGTTGGGATGGTCGCTGTTGACTGCGCCATGTTCAGCACCACCTTGAATCCTCAGATACTGAAACAGTCCATGTCCAAGTACAACAACACCTGGGCAATATCCAGGCTTTGGCTGAAAGGTGGTAAGTAACATTCATGCCACACAAATGCCAGGCAATGACCATCTGCTATAAGAGACATTCCAAGAGACAGCCCTTTGACATTCAGTAACGTCACCATCACTGAATCCCCACTATCAACTTGCTGGGGGGTTGCTATTGACCAGAAACTGAACTAGCCATATAAATGCACTGGCTACAAAATCAAGTCGGAAGCTAGGAATCCTGCGTCAACTGTGCAAAGCTTGTCTACATGGTACAAATACTCCCCACTTATCTGATGGGAGCAGCTCCAAAAACACCCAAGAAGCTAGACACATCCAGGACAAAGTAACCCATCTGATTAGCACCACATCCACAAACATCTACTCCCTCCACTAATGATGCTCAGTAGCAGCAGTGCATATCATTTACAAGATACACTGATGAAGAAAAAAATCAGGATCCTTAAAAGACACCTTCCAAACCCACAACCACTTTCATTTCAAAGGACAATGGCAACAGATACATGCAGGTTCCCCCAAAGCCACTCACCACCCTGACCTGGGAATATATTGCTGTTCATTCACTGTCGCTGGGTCAAAATTCTGGAAATCTCTCCCTAACAGCACTGTGGATCTATGCACATGCCTTCAGCAGTTTAATCGGGCTGCTCAACACCACCTTCTCAAGGGCAACTGAAGATGGGCAATAAATGCTGGTCCAGTCAATAACACCTACATCCTGTGAGTTAATTTAACAATTCTATGAATTTACTTGCAAAATGAGATGCAACTTAGAATTTGATCTGTCTTGTAAACATTGCATGTCATGGAGCCCTGGGATATGGCCTACCTGCAAAGACAGAGATCCCCAGTGGAGAGCCATCTACAAAGAGGCCCTTCCCTTTTCCACTGGGGATCTGGGGTGGAGAATGCTGCAGGCAGCAGTCTCTCACAATCATAGATTAAGTAAATTCATTTGATGTTAGGCCACATGTAGTTTGTGTGGCCTGGACGAAAACTGTGAATCACGTTTAAGTTGAATGATTCCAGTTTAGCCCCTTTCTCATTTATTGACGGGTCTGCTCCTTAGGTTTTGTTTGAAATTCAGCTACATGCACTTGGTCTACGGTCATCTCATGCTGGAAGAGGTGGACAGGTTAGAGGATCTGCTCCGGGGTCCGAGGGTCATTGTTCCTGGCTGGCTGTCCCTCTTTTATGGTTATGCCTGCGCTCCAGTGTCCCTGCAAAGGGAGTATGTGGTGCTCAACAGCACAATAGAGGCTTTTAGAGACCAATGGGCACCACAGGGGCTGGGATTCATCATCACTCCGAATGACGTTTCTTTCAACTTAGTAAGTTTCCATTGTAATTTTATATAACAGTTTAACTATTAATTTGTGGCGGTTTTTATTGACAAAGCCCCAGCAGAGGCTGTTTAATTATTTTTATTTGACTTTCTTTTCAAAAGAGTAGAACCCATTGCACTAGTTTTCCTCACTCGTGATTTATCGAATCCCATTTGAAATATCCAGCTCATACTTCATCTTTTCCTGTCTTGAAACGTGCCTGGCCGGGCTGGGAAAGACTTTTTGGCAGGGGAGGTGAATAAAATATAATCTAAATCACAAGGAAACAAATAGATTCGCCTGAAATTTCTAGCTAATAGTCTTGCAAAATATCACTGTGCTAAATATTTACAAAGAACTGGGTCAGATTAGAAATTACCCATTTAAACATTTCCAAAAATATTAAAACCGCCCGTAACCTTAAGAGTTAGAACGGTTTTCTCGTTTAAATCCACTACTTACAGATTGCAATTCCTAGTGGCTGCCATGTCTTTTTTTTTTGAAACATCAGAATCATGTGACGGATCCGGGAGCTCTCCACTGCCACAACTGAACTCAATCTGCTTTCTCTTCCTGATTACAGCATTTTCGCGGTCACCGGCTCGGGGGTAACACTGGGATCCGACCGGTTTTTTTCAATCATTCGGAATCAGGTTGGTTTCCCTTTTCTTCCCCACCCAGTCCTCTGACTGAAATAACAAAACATGCAACGACACACGTTGTTACGATTTTTACAAATACCCCAATTCTCATAAGGGTAGAAGGAGAGAGGGGATGAGGAAACGGGTTGAAATTAACCAAGAAACTGAGCAGTCGCGGCTTTGCTCTGCAGCTGTTTTGGTTTCTACTGAGTTGACTGGGGTGAAGGAGGTAGATAGGAGATGCTGGAGTCTGATTACTGATGGTGTGAATATTGAAAAATATCGGAGGTCAGCGTTTGCAGATTCTTTCTGGGCGGAGTAACCACCGTTTCGTATCCTTGAATCCGCCAAATAAATTGAAAATTTCTTAGAATTATTTATTTCGGTGTCGCTTCTTTTATATTTGGTTGCAATGACTGTTTAAAATTAGGAGACTGTTACAGGCGGCTTACGGTGACGCGGAGCTGCCTCCAATAAATTCAAAGTCTGTCTGAACGAGGAAACGCTGCACGTTTCATATACTGTTTCACTGCAATATTTGATTCATTGGAGAGGGTTTAAGTATCACTATAACACCCGATTAGGCTCACTTAAATGTGAATAATTAAGTATAAACATTAAAATTTGTGATAATTGATTTTGAAAGTAGGCGGAAGTGAAAAACGAAGGATGTGTTTTGCACCATCGTTTTTCTAACCTGTTGGATACGCTAAAGAGTTACATCATGGATATGACGCGTAATGATGCTAAAAATATAATGCAGTGGCGGCGTAATAAAAGGAATGGGTTATGAATACAAAATGCTACTTGGTGGATGATAGTATAGTCACATTTATTTTCAAGCAAGATCTAGGTTTTTGTGCTCATGCATCAATTTCGTGAGCGGGCACTCGGTCATTTAGCGAGCACTTGGATTTGGACACGACCTGCCAACTACATTTTGACCACATTATTTCTGTAAATAAAGGGGTATAGCCTCTATATAAAGAGGTATGCCATTTGGTTTGTCAAAAATCTTTTATCATTTTTTTAAAAAGTGGAATTTGAGAAAACGAGCCAGATCAGCTTATGGTAATATTTCTCCTGATGAAGTGTTTGAATTTGAATTACTAAATGCGTTATGTATGGTCAGAATCGAAATGCTGTAGTGTCTAAACTAAATTATTTGTGACTGAGATTATTTGGTTAATTTTGGTTAAATGTTAGCTCTTTTGTAAATTCACTGGTAACTTGATCAAGCTAAACTTTCCTACAGATCTGCAAGAAAGTTTTCCTCTGTGAGACTTATTGAGAGATGAATAGGGTGCTGTAATGGTGCTGTTCTATTTTGAACTCTTGTGATGTTGGTAGATGGAGAGGCCAGAAGGGTGATGTTTAGATTTAGTACCATTGAAAGCTCAGCCTTGAAAGTTGCCATTTAATAGGAGTCATTGCTCTAAATTTTCTTCATGGGATGTGGCAGTTCTGGTAAGGCCTGTATCTGTTACACATCCCCAAGTTACCTGCAATGAGTAGTTTACTAGGCCAAGTCTGAGTCATCCACATTGCTGTTGATCTGGAGTCAAATGTAGACCAGGCCAGTTAAGGACAGCAGATTTCCTTAAAGGATGTTCATGAGCCAGACTTTTCTGTGGCAATGATGCTAGATTTATGGTCCATTATTGAGACTAACTTTGTATTCCAGATTTAATTACATTTAAATGCCTTGGCAGGATTTGAACAAATGGCAGAGGACATTTGCCTGGGGCCACGAATTGCTAGTTGAATCAGGAAATTACCACAAGGCCAGCACCTCCCTTCCAGCTAATACCTGTGTGAAAAGAATGAGCAGATTTCACTCTGAGCACTTAATGTCCGTTGAAAGTGCTAAACTCTAAAGTTAGACACAGGGGAATGGCTGTGCAGGGAGTTCTCACGATGTATGTGGAAAGGGCCTCCATGGATCCTTAGTATGTGCAACAGCAGTGCATTTGGTGTTCAATTTCACATAACATTAAAAATAGCAACACTAATGGATAAGATGAAAAAATTGCTTATGGAATATTGACACGCATGAGAGGAGTGTTAAATAAACATTAAAATCCCTTGTGGGTGTGCTCTGTCTCCTGTGTGTATGTGTAAGGCAGTAGTTGGACGGTGCATGCTTTTGTGCCCTCAACTATAAGAAGGATCTTGAGGCAATAGAAAAGGTACAATGCTAACTTATTGGGAAGTGATCTAGTATCAGGCATTACAAATAAAAAAACTTAGAAATAGGTTTTGTTTTCATCAAACCAGAGATAATGAAAAACTGATGTTTGTTTTCATGGGATGTAGGCGTTATTGCTGGCCTTGCAGTTTGTAATTCCTTTGAGAAGGTGATGGTGAGTCAGCAACTCAAACTTTTGATGAAGGTACATCCAAAATATCATTAGAACTCCTAGGACACTGATCAAACAATGAGGGAATCAAGTTGGTTTGTGATATGGAAGAGTACATGCTGTTGTTTATATTCTTTATTAGGTGTTTAGAATGGAATTTAGACATCACTGTCTAGGCCAGCATCTATTGCTCATGATGAGATTCTTGAACTACTGCAGTGCATGGGGGTGTAGGTACAGCCATGTAACTTGGAAAGGGAGCTCCAGGATCTTGAACCAGTGGTAGTGGAGGATCGGTGATATAATTCCAATTCTGATGTTGTGTGGTTTGGAGGGAAGTTTGCTGGTGGTGGTGTTCTCATGCATATGCAGCTGTCTATCATGTGGTAGATTACAGATGTCAAAGGTGCTGCCCAAGGAACTTTGAGTTGCTAGATTGTATATTGTAGGTGTTACACACTACTGACAGTTTTTGTTGTTGAAGAGATTAAATATTATAGGTGGTGAATAGGGTACCAAGCAAGTGGTTGCTTTGTCCTGGAAGTGTCAAGCATCTTGAATGTTGTTGGAGCTGTACTCATCTAGACAAACTGAGAGTATTCCATCACACTCCTGACTTGTGCCTTGTAGTTGATGAACAGGCTTTGGGGAGTCAGGAGGTGAGTTACATAGCATAGAATTCCCAGCAACTGACCTGTTGTCATAGCCACAGCATTCATATGGCTAGTCTAGTTCCATTTCTGGCCAATGGTAACTTCCAGAATGTTTATGGTTGGGCCTTGGAACTTAACCTGAGGAATTGAATTTTTTGTTTTTGTTTTGCAAAAGAGTATGCTGAAGAATTCTTGCAGTAAAGGCTGAGATGATTGACCTTTAATGACCACAACTATTTCCTTTTGTACTAGTTATGACTCTGACCAGCAGGGAGTTCCCTGCCCACCCCCTCACTCCAATTATGCAAGGACTCGTTGCTGCCATTCTCCATCAAATGCTGCCTTGGTACCAAGGTTAGACTCAAAATCACCTCTGGAGTTGAGCTCTCTTATCCATGTTTGGACCAAGGCTGTGCTATTAAGTCAGGAGCTGAGTGGCTGTGGTGGAACCAAAATTGGGCTTCCGTATGAAGATAATTGCTGAGCAAGTGCTGCTTGATAGCAATGTCAGTAGGCCTCCATCACTATTTTGAAAGTATAAGGTAATAATTGGCCAGTTTGGATTTATTGTAGTTATGTTGAAACAGCTTGGCTAGGAATGCAGCTAGACGTGGAGCACATGTTTTCAATACTGTTGCTGGAACGTTGTCAGGGCGCATAGCTTTTGCATTATCCAGTATACTCATCTGTTTCTAGACATCACATAGAATGAATCAGATTGGTTGAAGACTGCCATCTGTGATGCTGTGGACCTCGGGAGTAGACCTAGATGAATCATCCATTCAGCACTTCTGGTGAAAGATGGAGGCAAATACTTCAGCCTTATCTTTTACACTAATGCACTTGGATCGCCCATAATTGACTGTGGAGATATCTATGGAGACCCATCTTCCAGTGAGTTTAATTTTCCACTATCATTTGCAACTGGTTGGGGCAGAAATGAAGAACTTAGGTCTCAGACCCTTTCCTTGTGAGATTGTTTTGCTCGGTCTGTCACATGTTGATTCCACTGTTTGGCATGCAAGTATTCCTATGTTGTAGCTTTATTAGGTTGATACCTGATATTTAGGCACGCCCTCCTGTGCTCTTCAATGAATGTGAGTTGATACCCTGTCTTAGTGGTAATGATTGAGTGGGAGAAAATACTGGTCAATGAATTTTAGTTAGTAGAGGTTATATGTTTTGGAGGTGCTGTTGAATAATTGTTTGAGATGCTGCAATGCGCCAGCGGAAGGAATAAATGCTTAAAGTTATGGGATGTGTTGCTTATGCTACCCTGAAATCATACCAAACCAGTTCTAGATTGTGCAAACCTTCTTAAGTATTGTTGGTGTTGTACTCAAATGGCGAGTATTGCTTCACACCTAATTTGTGCCTTGTAGGTAGATTTATGGTGACAGAGCTGGGTCACTTAGCACAGAGTAATCCAGCATTTTGAGCTGCTCTTTTGACCACAGGAGATATCCAAGCTGTTAACAGTGGGAAATTTAGTGGTCGTGTTGTTGAATATTGAGGAGAGATTGTTAGACTTTCTCCTGTTCCAGATAACCATCGACTGTTACTTGTTAGAAGCCTAGGTAGGGAGGTAAGGCTGCATTACTTGAGAAATTACAAGTAGGATTAAATACTGTGCAATTTTTGGCTAAGATTCCCAGTTCTTACCTTTATAATGGAGAAAAGATAATTGAGAAAGCAAATGAATATGATTACATCTCTGAATTACCTTGAGAAACGCCTACGAGGTTTTCAGGCTGACATTGTTGGCTTAAGAACCTACAACCATTTCCTTTCATGTGGTCCCAGTGTGTGGGCTTTCATTTGCAGTTGTCACCAAAAGTTCCAAATGCAATGTTTACTCTTTGGTGTCAGGGTGAAGAGCACAAGTAGAAAGGAAGAAACCGCAACCAGAAATCACGGTACATGCTTTATATAATGAGATTCAGATGCATCTGAGGTCTTACCATGAGGGTTTAAGAAGGAAACAAAGCTTTGAAGTTGAGCTCTGGATTGGTTTCAATGTCATGTTTTGGACAGGTTAAGGACAGTAAGATTTACCAATTGGATGTGGGAATGTGGAGCTGGGACTGGAGGGAAGAGTCCATCGTTCTGTGGTACGCAAAGTTTGTAAACAGTCATGTTTTGAATTGTGACACTGTTGTTTTGTAGAAAGCAGAAATAGAATAGTGGAGCAATTGAAATGAATATGAACATAAAGCACATTGCCAAATTGGGGATTGTACCAAGACTGCTTCCTAGAACAGTAGGTTTCTCATCTAATAATGAATGAAGCATTGCTTGAGCTAATTCTGTTGCACAAAATGGGGCAAGGAAGATTTAAAATAATTTAAAAATAATGACCATGCCATTGAAAAAATTCTGCAAAATGAAAAAAAATTGTAAAATGCAAAAACTAAAGTGCACATTCAAAAGCAGAGCTCTGGATTTTTTTTTAGAAAGGAAAATGAAACAAAAAGGGGTTGTACCCCAAATGAACTGGGCAAATAGCTAGAGATTAGTTGAAAATTTTATGAAATGCTTTATGTTCATGTATAAAATAAATATATTCCTACAAAGTAATACAGTGCAATAACAGGCAATTAAAAGGAGGTTGAGTCATTTGGAGGTGAAGGGGAGAGTCTGCCTTGTAATATGAAGATAGTATGGAGAATATACTTTCTTCTTTACATGGTGTAACCAAGAATCTGGAGAGGAGAATCTGGAACAATTGTTAGAAATAAATTTCAAAAAGGAACTGTTTCTTTTCAAAAAAATGTGCCTTTGGTGAATGAGCCATGATCATATATGCTGAATGATTTTTAAAATTTGTTCTTGGGTTATGAACAATGCTGGTAAGGTAATATCTACTGCCTGTGGCTAGTTGCTCCCAGAGTATCAAGTCATCCATGCAGCATGAGTCACATTTAGGTCAAGACGTGTTTTTTGTGGTGGGATGCTGTCTCTGAAAGACATTAATGAACTAACTCTGCACATTTCATAGCCAATTTTCTCTTTGTGGTACAATATACCAGTTTTATTAAATTCAGTTTCACATCTTGCCCAAGTCCAAATTGATCTGAGTTTTATTATGCATCATAACTGTGTTGAAAAGCAGTCAAACAGGAAAGAACAGAAGTTCTAATCACAATTTTCAATCTTCCTTGAATATTAAAATTATACATGGGACCAGCGACTAATCTCCGTTGCATGAAAATGTCTAGAACCCAATAATTTGTGATCACAATTATAAACATCTTATGAACAAAAGTAATGCACTTAAATCAAGGAATTTCAGAAAGCACCCAATAATCACATTTAAAATTCAGGTGCGTGAAGTAAAAGGAAATGTACATCATGGATAAAGAGTTGTTTGGACACAAAACAAAGAAAATACATATATAACATATATGTACAACTATGTAAATATATAATATACAACTTCAAAACCTGCTGATATAATTTTAATCTAATGGTGAAGAGGGCTTGAAAGAATGTTTTCCAAATAAGCAGTTTAGTACTTTAGGAAGACAGGTGATTTTAACAGGGCTAAGGGTTTGACCATGAACATACAGGTTAAGCTGTTTAAAAAGATGAGTCTTTTTTACATTTTGGGTGAATAGAGTACATGTGTGAAATAAATATTAGATTTGCATAAAACATTGGGGTTAAACCACTGTTAAGAGTTATGTGAGCAGTTTTGGGTGTTCCCTTAGGAAATACTTCAATATACAATACAAATTCAATGAGATGTTGTCAGACTATAAGAGATGCCTTGAAATAAGGGACAGCTTTTGAGTGGACAAAGAAGGCTAACAGGAAATTTTAAGGCTTACCTTTTTAATTTTGATGGACTGAATTGGGGGAAAGGCAAAAAAATACTCTGGTTTGAGAGTCACTGCCATGGTGCTCTTAATTCGAAACTCTCACTCCAAAATAGATTCAGAAAAGTTCTTGGAATAGGAAATGTTTCACTGCATAATGTTGCAGTGGCACTGACATTTGATAACATTTCCAGTGGTAGAACTGAAATAGGAGTTATGTTAAACATGTCTAGAACCTTTATTTTCGTTCACACATGAGGTACTATGGCAGTCTATTCTCCATTATAAACAGAATATAAAGGTACCATGGAAAGTAGAAATATGGTTCAGTAGATTGATACAGCATGTCAAAGATACTCTACCAATTACGATCAAGCTTGGATTGAGAAAAGAGAAGATGAAAATGGGTGACTTGATGGGGTTCTCAATAAAAAGGTTGCCGCAGAGAAAACATTCCCACTTGTGGGCAAGATCAGAAGTAGGGGTCATTAGCATAACAATTACATGAATAAATTCCCCAAAAATCTTTACTCCGAGGTTACGATTTGGACAATTGAAATGAATAATATTGGTGCTTTTTAGGTGACGCACAACAATCACATGAGAGAGAAAGGAAAGGATTGTTGATTGTGTTATGTGATTGATTGATTGTTGTATTTTGCATCTTAGACCATAAGACATAGGAGTAGAATTAGGTCATTCGGGCCATTGAGGCTGCTCCACCATTCAATTGTGGCTGATATGTTTCTCAACCCCATTCTCCTGGCTTCTTCCGGTAACCCTTGATCCCCTCACTAATCAAGAATCTACCTATCTCTGTCTTAAATACACTCAATTTTATCCTCAAACAATTATGCAAACATTTTAAGGCAGAACAGAATACAAGGCAAAGGGAGAGCAGATCAATGGGAGCAGTTTTAGATTAGTGGAAAATTGGTATCTCAGACACGATAAGCAGAATAGCCACCTTGTGCTGTACGTTAGTACCAGTGTTTTTCTGGATCTTTATACTTGTTCACCACTCACCCTGCTGATTTTTTGGGTCACGGAGGTTGGCCTCCAATAGAAGGCCTTGAGTGATGAATATATTCACCACCCAGTTTTGTTTATGTCATGATATTGTTCTTAATTATTCAAGTCCTGCTGTACTTGCACTTGTAATTATTATTCACCTAATTATAATGCAGGAAAATGGCTGTAAATTAGGAGAGGGGAGTGCATAGTGGGACCTGGGTATCCTTGTGCACCAGTCACTGAAAGTAAACATGCCGGTGCAGCAGGCGGTGAAGAAGGCAAATGGTATGTTGGCCTTCATTGCGAGAGGTTTCGAGTACAGGAGCAGGGATGTGTTGTTGCAGTGTTACAGGGCCCTGGTGAAGCCACACCTAGAATATGGTGTGCAGTTTTGATCTCCTTTTCTGAGGAAGGATGCTCCTGCTCTCGAGGGAGTGCAACAACGGTTTAACGGGCTGATTCCGGGGATGGCGAGTCTGACAGATGAGGAGGGATTGATTAGGTTAGGATTGTCTTTGCGAGAGGTCAGACGAATGAGGGGGGGGATCCTGTAGAGGACTTCTGAAATTCTAACAGGACTGGACAGGGTAGATGCAGGGAGGATGTTCCCAATGGTGGGTGTGTCCAGAACCAGGGGTCACACTGTGAGGATTTGGTGCAGACGATTTAGGACGGAGATGAGGAGACATTTCTTCACCCAAAGAGTGGTGAGCCTGTGGAATCCAATACATTGAATGTATTTGAGAGGCAACTAGATATTGCACTTGGGGCTGATGGGATCAAAGGTTATGGGGTGAAAACAGGATTAGGCTATTGAGTTGTACGATCGACCATGATCATGGTGAATGGCAAAGCAGGCTTGGAGGGCCAAATGGCCCCTTCCTGTTCCTAAATACTCAGCATATTGGGCAACATCTGTGGAGAGAAAAGAGTTAACATTTCAGATCAATTCATTGTCCCTTAGGGGAAACTGTTTTAGTGTTCTGCACCTTTGCTGTCCATTTCAATGTGAATTAGACTCATATAGCCTGGTTTCTGTCACCCAAGGCTTGTGCCTACACTTGTATTACCAAAGTTAGTTGAACACCTACACCAAAAATTGAGACAAAATGTACCCTTTATTTTAATGTATTACATACTAGCTAGGTTTCAAGCAAATAAATGAATCACAATTATTTGCAGCTTTGGTGTGATATTTTGAATAACATTTTAACAGAATGTTTATTTAATAGTGTAGATTGACAGTCCTGATACTTATCTTAAATGACCAAGCTTAATTACCACATTCTAACTTGCACACAGGGTTTTGCTTGAAATTTCACATCGTCAATCATTCATTTGACAACTGATCACTGTTCTGGATCCTGTTTCTTTGCATATAGGTTCCGATTGCTTGCCGAATCGGATGTTCTGTTGTGATAGATTTGTTCCATTATGTCTGTGACATTGAGTTTGTATTCCAGTGTTCACCCACCTGTTTAAATACTTTTCAGTGTATTAAAGAGATGAAGTTACAACCAAGGCTCCAAACAGCTGAAGATTATTCAGTTACTAATTAATTGTTTAGGGTCTTATTAAGAAGATTGTCTTCAGAGCCCAATGTTTAACCTTGCGTAGATGTTATACTTGTTTTCTGTTACCATTGTAACAAGTGTTATGTTGTACTTTGGCCTGACAGCTGCAGTTTCAGAATGGAGGTGGACCTCAGCGGTATCTCCAGGGCAGCCATGCCTGTTCTCTCTGCACCTGCTGTGGAAGTGAAATCTCTGGGTAAAACAGAGCCTGAGAAGCCTCGCAGTTCCAGCACGCCATGCTCTCCAGTAAAGCAGATTGTGCCTAGCTATCAGATTCTTCACATGGACACTAACTACTTGGTTGGCTTTACTACTGGAGGTGAGCTTTTAAAATTGGCTCAAAGGTGGTCAGGCAATGAGCCAGGTGCAGCAGAAACTTTGCCCAGTCAACATACTAAGCAACATGATGTGGGATTGTCTAGAAGTTCTGGCATCTACAGAACAAAGAATCGATATTATCAACCGTATGAGATCCCAGCTGCAAATGGTAGAAGACGGCGGCGAATGCCTAGTTCAGGGGAACAAACCATCAAGTCACTGTCTTTTGAATCCAGCAAATGTCTACGTGGACCTTTGCCAGTTTGCCTCATCAAAGGAAAGAGGACCCCGTCAAAATCCTTGGATTACCTAAATCTAGATAAAATGAATATTAAGGAACCAGCGGACACAGAGGTACTGCAGTACCAGTTACAACATCTCACACTTCGAGGGGAACGTGTGTTCAGCAGAAATAAAACTTGAAAAGAAAATTAATTGCTTTATTCAAGATGCACAAAGAACAACACTGGGCTTATGGAAGTCAGTGTGATACTTGCCCGAATTTCATTGTGACTGAGGGGAGTGGATGAACTAGACAACTTGACAGGAGATAGTTAACTTCCTTGATGGAATATTGATTCTATACAACTTGTACCGGGCCACGAAATCAGTTCTCCTTCTGATAGGATTATTATGGGTTAGATAGTGTCTGTGGAATATGTTACATCCCAGAAAGATTAGAAACAATGTACTTCAACAATACTGGTAAATGGCTGAAATGGTCACCTTTTGTTAGGACTGGGGTAATATGAAATAGCTGAAAAATTGCTAACTATTATTTTGTAGCAATAATAATCTATTGTGAAAAGTCATCTTCAGTTTAACCTTTTCTACAGTTTCTTATTTAGATTTGAAGTAATAACTGCATAAGCATCTATTATTGGAAGGCAGTTGAAATTGGATCTAAATAGATAAACAACTGCTTAGGTCCTATCTAATAATAAAGGTTAATTTGAAATGGCTATAGTTTGCAGTTATATGAAGGTTCAATTTATTGTCTGCAGCTTAAACTGATAAATATCTGATCTGTATTAGGAGGCAACTACTTGCAGAGTAGTAGTTTGCTGTCCATTTGCACTGCTACGTTAACAGGAACTGGAGTTCTGAGGAAGGGTCACTGGACCCGAAACGTTAACTCTGATTTCTCTCCACAGATGCTGCCAGACCTGCTGAGGTTTTCCAGTAATTTCTGTTTTTGGAGCTGTTGTTTGACTGGGAATGTTTTCACTACAAAAGTAATGAACTTCTAGCATGATAAGTGATAAACTCCATTACAGCCAGCCTTTTAACCCATCCCTATGTTATTCTAGTTCTTTGTGAGCTTGTTACTTTTCCACAATAGAAGAAGACAAAGTGCGTAAGTTGGTTTGAAAACAGGGAACCCTCACAGTTCTTTCTCAAATGATCAGTTTGGATCTGCATCCATGTGAATCAACGATTAAAGTCATGAGATGCAACTTAAAAATTAAAATGGCTCCTTTTTGTAATATTTTAGTAGTAATTTCATAAAATTTTTCTCCTTACTTGCTTTGCACAACTCCAACTTAATAAAGTGCTGAACACAGTATAGAATTTCTCAGTGTCCTTTGATACTAATTTACAATCCTACAGCAAGCTTTTGAATATATCAAAAATATCCATAAAGCTGAAGATTTTAATTTAACTCTTTCCAACTTAGTCGTGTCACAATTTTCCATTATTCCTCAATGTATAGAGCACTAAGTGTTGGTTCTTTCGCTTACTAAACTGACGCTGATCAAACTTTTGCAACTTATGCCTGATCTATCTTCAGGACTACACAGGTGCCTAATCTTTAAAAGCCTGCTTATATTGAATTTGGTTGGGAATTTACAAAATGAATGAGGTGAGAGGGAGGTCTTCTACATTTGCTAGGAACTGCTCGGCAACCCTCTAGAAGCTACTGATATAATTTTAGAAATTAGATTCAGATCGTATTCTTAGACATAGGATAATGTTACACAATTAACTCACTGGGATTAATTGACCCCTTCAATTTTCCAATCTGACCTCTTGTTTTGGGAGAAGGGAGTTTAGAAGATTCCTGAACTAAAATTACGTTAATATAACTTTGCAATCCTTTCGTTATTCTTCAGTTCTTCAGTTTTGCTTTTGAAATCTGATGACAGGTTGAAACTTGGCCAATAGTCCATTAAAGATTAGAGGTTTATCATTGGTCTGTTACGTAGAGATTGCATTGTTTAGCCAATTTTGCAGAAGTCTGACTTTCTTCCGTCAGCTTTTTTGCCAAAACATGTAACTTTTCTTTCAAGCTACCTGGTACAAATAGGCTGGTCTGCAGTGATTTAGCGTTAACGTATAATGATGGCCACTGGAAGTTGAAATATACCATATATTAGATGATTGATTAAACCATCCTGGACTCTCTCTTTAATATTTTGACCTCAATGCTGTCTTCTAGAGTTCTAGATGTGATTCTTTGAAACACAGGGTTGGCATAACAAGAGCTTATGGTAGAAACATCTGACCTGCTTTTGCGTCCTAATAAAATGTCTCCAGTTTTGTTGGGGGGAGGGTGGGTGCAATTTATTAGGACGCCTGCCCTTACAGCAAATAGTGTGGCTAAAAATGGAAAAACCAGTTCTAATCTATTATTTAAAGTTCCTTTTTAATGATTAGATTCACAGCAGTTACAGTGTCATAATAAAATTCAGTCAAATGGATGATCAAAACAAATAATGAAAATTTAAATATAGTCAGCAAGTATGGACATTTTCGAATTTCAGTTCTGAATTTTTAAGTAATTCTAGTAACCTGAAATGTTAATCTCATTCTGTGTTCTATTATATTTTGGCATTTGTTGTTCTGAAACAGGAATTGTGCTGAAACTATGAAAAGCACCCTAGTTACATGATGAAAGAATTCCTTTTCTAGTTTGTATCTAATTTAAATAAAGCAATATGAGGAGATCAATATAACTTATTTTCTGTTTCCGGGCCCCTGTCCCACACGTGAGAATATTACTTATGTTGCAAACACAGCTTTGAGTTATTCTGTGGCAGGAATAATATTTTTCTTTGTGTATAGAATAATTTGTATTGAGTTCTGTAATTACTGGCAATATGACGAAATAAGGAAGAATTTGTAGAAAATGCTGTGGCATTAAAGATAAATACAGTGCCTCTGCAATGAAAGTGTCTGCTCAAATGTAGCATTAGCGCAACAAAGTTGACTTTCTCAAAACACCTCTTAACTTTACAAAAGTGTCAGGTTGTGTTCTGTCCTGTGGAGAGCATGTCACAGTTTTTAAAATCTTTTATAAAGGCAGGTAACTGCTTTATTTTCCTGTCTGATTGAAAACCTTGATAATGGACAGTCAAAATTCAAATAGTTTTGCTTTAAATGAGCCATTTGGAATCCATTCCTAACCATTATGATCTGCATGTTTACTAACATTTAGTATTGAGCTGGACCAAAAATTTAATCTGCATTGTGACTTAAGCTTATGCCCTATTATCTCCGAAACTAATAGTCTTGAAAAGCTTTTAATATTCAGTGACAAAGCAATATTAAACAAATGTTCAGTGTTGGTACTGAATGTAAGTACCTGTACCAAATAAGTACTTGCATTCAAAGTTGCTTAATTATCCTAAAATTGATTTCGAGAGTTTGCTTGTAAGATATTATTTGAAGGCTTTTCTATGCTACTAAAGCCATTCAGTTGAAGAATGAGACACTGTTACATTGCAGCAGCTGGTGATAAATTTAGAAGTCTGAACAGCTACTGTAATTTTTTTAAACACAGAACTGTGACTCATAACTCAATTGCAAGTCTGAGATGTCAGCTTTCCCCCAGCACTGGCATAAAGATATATGTACGACCAGATTCTATTGGTGTTGATTTTAAAAAGGAATTTGGATCATCCATTTTAAATGGAGGTCACCAATATAATGCCACACTAAGTGTGCTTGATCAGACATGTCACATTGCAAGTAAATAAAAATAACAAAAGGAACACCAGCTACATGAAACTTGAGCAATGTTTAGAGCACTGTGGTATTGAGCTGAATAACTAGCTTCATGTGGAGTTGAATTAATAATCATGATTCCTGAATTGTCCAACTTCCATTAGATATTACTATTTGTATTATCAATGTGACTTAAGCTGCCTTGGGGAATACTTCGACCATAGAGTAAGGCGAAATCTCTTTGGGCAGCTAGTAATGTAACTAAATACTTTTTGAGTTGTCCAATCTTGAAAGCCTCTTTTGTAGGGAAGTTATAAACATTTATTGTTGAACTCAAATTAAGTGGGATTTAATGGCAACGTCAGGACAGGTGTTAGATTGCTCAGGACATTCTACTCAGAGTTTAATAACATATTTATAATTCACTGTATGAACTTGGAATGATTATGGATTTTTTCCTTGAATGCATTTGAATGATTGCATAAGTATAAAGCTGTAACATTGCGATGTGCTGTGTCAGTCACATGTTTCTTAATAAAATTAGACAATGTTTACTCTTTGATTTCTGAATATTCTTGACAGGTAAACTTGCAGTTTTTGAAACTTTCTTAAAATTACCCTTTGCAAAGAGAAAGCTGATATGTCAAATTTTAGTTGGAGAAAAAAGGGATATCTTTATTTGTGTAAAGTTAATGTTCTTTTTGTCCTAATCTGCATCATGACCTGTTTTTTATTTTCTGTAGCCAACTGGATCTCAGTTAAGCTATAATGCATATTTATAGCTTTGCGTTTGAACAGATGCCTTTATGAGGTGATTGACCACATGCCTTGCTGTAATGAAAGATTCAATCACACTGTGGAGCTTTGTTGTGTTTGCCAAATCTGCCAACAATTAAACCTGTAAAAGTGTCTTTTGGAAGGAGAGTGTCGCTACTGTTTGCGAATATAAACGTTTTGCATCTTCTCCACTCCTCCCTCAACTTTCCATTTGTAGTTTTGTTTTGATTCGAATAACACACATTGAATCTTGTATTTTTGCTCCTGACCCATGTGGATATTTTGATTATTATTTAACAAACTAGGAAATAAATTAATATATGGTAAATTCAAATTTGCATACTTCCAAAAATATTTTCTAATCTGCCTCTGGAAATCTTGTTTCTGTTAATCCAATAAACTACTGTATAGAAATACACCGAAAAATAATCCTGTCCTCCAACTTACTTTTGCTTATTACTTACTGCCTGTGTGTGCTTGTAAGTGTATAGCGGGAAATTGATCCCTTGAAGGCAGCATTTGCATCACAACCTGGTCTGTAACAGAGTTGTGTGGAAACAAATTTCTCTACCAGCATACAACACAATGGTACAATTTAAGAATATATCTTGCTTTAACTCTAAGTGCACATTTCACTCCAAAGTCTACACTGGATTACATAAACTGCATATCACTTCTGGATAGATATGTGTTTATTTGAAGTTACCCTTTTATAGAAAAGTCTGGAACTTTCTCTACATCCTCTGTGATACTTTTATGAATAAAGACTCAGCAAAGAATTCCATCTGAACTGACTGATGGCTACATCGAGAAAATGAACCATTTTGACTATAATTGTTCCTATTCCACTAATGTGCTTGATTGTTAATACATTCATGTTAGCATCAGCTCCGATTTATAATAGTGACACTGTCCTTCAATGCAAGTGAACTTGTAATCATAGATGCTCATTATTCCAGGAGGGGTTTGGATACTTATTGTGTTTTTAAACATATAATTTTGTATTGAGTTTAATATATTGTATATAGTCTTTTAGCACATTATAGATGAACTAAATAATATAACCCTGCATATAATCAACAATAAAGGTAATTTCCAAAATAAGTTGAGCCTGTCTTGTGTCATCTTTTAGTCAGTTGTTACAGTGATTGTGATGTGGAGTGAGTGATGCTTGATGAGCATCTAAACAGTTTGAGATGTCTTCACAGAAGTTTCACATGACTGTCCTCATATGTAATGCAGTATATATGGTACCCAAAGTATGCAGTGCTGAATGTATTGAAAGTAAGGTAATCTATATGTGTTTTTAAATACAGATAAGACAATGGGTTTAAGTAATTATCCAGGGCATCTATTTGGCAAGGGTTGGTGGAAGGGGAGAAAGCAAAAACATTAACTGCAGGTAATTTAGTTTACAGACTATCTTGGGAGGTTCTCTTCAGTAACAAATCACATTTTGCTGCTCAGTTTTGAATCCAACTGGTGAATATCTAATTAATGTAAAATATATTGATTTGAAGATATCAAAATCTTTTCATCATGAGCAACATCTTGAAAATCATAACCAACTTTCACTGTCACAGGTATTAGAACAAAAAAAAAAATTGAAAACTCAAAAGGCCAGGGGAGAAGACGGAGTTTTTAAGTTCTTTTTGCAGAGTTCCAGCCTATGCATTACTTTTTTATTTGTTTCACCCTATCACAAATTATTGAAGTTAATCAATCTCAAGGGCAGGGCAGGGTGGTGAAGAGAAACAACCTTAAATTCAAGTTTTGCAAGGTTTCTTGCTAAATAACAATTTAATTGAACAAAGCTCCAGAATATAAATCATACTTTACAACGCATACCACTTAGCTCCCAGTAGTAGTATTCAACAAGCACCAAGAACAACATAAATTAAGTGCTCACTTATCTTACTGCTGTGGGGCTTAGCTGTGTATTTTGGCTGCCTTTTTCCCTGCACAAGATCAACTTCTTTCTGCACTTGGAAGCATCCTGAGGAAATGAAAAGCTATTTAAAATGGGTTTACCTTTATTCCTGGTCTTTGAATAGCAGATACATAATATCAGACTGTGTGAGTCAGGAATAAAATACAAATTAGGTTAACAAATCTGTGATTAAAAATAAATGCAACAGATACTAATTTTATTTGCAAAATGTTTAACTTTTATCTCATGCGTTCTATTATTTGAAACAACACTTTGCTAACTGTTGATATTACTGAACTCATATCAGCTACTTTAAAAGTGTGTCCATTAAAGTTTCATCTGACCAACATGGAGCTCTAACTTCCAGCTCATTTAGCTGGAGAAGGCTGGCAACAGATTGGCATGATACACCTGAGAATCTTCAAAGTCCCGCCTTAGAAACAAGAAAACAGAAGCTTGCTTCTAGAATTGAATTTGGCTTTGATTAAATTAAACCTCAAGTAAGTAAATTTTATGAAACAATTTGCATATATTAACAAGCTCTTCACCTTTAGATTTATTCAGGACCAGCTAACAAGCCTGTCTTAGCTGGTTTCCACTTGCTTTGCAATCTCAAGCATATTTGCATGTGAAAAGCACACTGTTCCTAAGTGTATTTCCAGTCAACCATGAGGAATGTGCGTTCTGTGCCAAGTTTGGAGAATCTAAGCCACCATTGGAACAAATTTAAGTAACCATACTAACATGCATAAGGAAACCATTTTTATTATACCATATAAGATATAATGATTAAAGAAGATTAATCTCCCTAATAGATTAACCAGATCAATCCTTGTTATTTTTGGTTAAATGTTTGTCATTATTGGACTTGATTTATCCAACATCCCTCACTACTGGTCTTCCGCCTTCCTCCTTGCCTATTAATTACAGCCTGAATATCCTATTTGATCATGAATTGAACTTCAGACCCCACATTCTCTTGACTTCAAAGATGGCCCCTTCCCCCTTGGTGACATCCTGCCTACAGTCATAATTTAGCCCATCTATCATTGAAACCCTCATCAGTGCATTAATTGCCCAATAAACAATTGTTAAAAAGCTGTCCTTTTATCTCCATAGCCTTCATCTGATTCAAAAACTGTCCTGTACCTGTTTAAGACTCTGTTTACCATTATCCATGTGTGTATCTACTATCTGTGTTTCCTTCACGTCCCTATCAATGCTCAAATTCTAAATTTCCATTTTTCTCCTTACCGTATGCCATAGCCTCCCCTTTCTTTTTCCTATACTGTTTTAGTTTTTCATTGCTTTATGATCTTTACATCCTGTGACTCATCTTGTTAATCCATTATGTCATCATGAAATATTCATTTATGCCTTTGTTACATGCAAAATGAATTATTAATATGGTTCTTTTGTATTTTAACCACCCAGATTCCATATGCTGGATTTCCTTTAATTACCACTCCATCTCCCTTCCCACTTCTTCTGGCAGACTTTCCTCCACAGCCAGCACACTCCCTGCACCCTGCCCTTTTGTACTTTGACTCAATGCACTTTCAATAAAACTTCAGAACTCTATAACATAACAAAGTGTAAATATATTGTTCAAGTAAAACTGAATAAATTTGCTTCTCTATGGTTTTCAATTTCTGATAATCAACCATTGATCAATAAACCTCCAGGTATTGCCTCAAGACCAAAATCCTTTGTTGTGAACATTATGACAGATAAAAACTGCATAATACACTTGGTTGTCCCTTTGGTAACAAATAAGAACTGGAGCCCAATCCAGCTCTGAAATTTTAAAATGTATAATATCTTAGAATTCACTTGAAGTCCTCAGCGATCACACTGACTTTGTGGCAATCTTTAGGCATCTTGCTTGTTTTTTCTTTGCATTTTGCTGTAATAAGTCAATTTTCTGTCAACATTTATAAAGGCAGTTCTAACTACATGAGGCATGAGCTGCTAAAATAGTCCTGATAATGAAACTTTAAATAGGAATAGTCCAAAGATGGTTCTTGAAGACTGGTGTTGTGACTGTTCCCTTTAGTTTTCTCATACTTTGCCATTTTAAATTGTATTTGTATCTTTAGTTATCTTGCAATAAAAGCATTACCAGCTGTGTGGAATTCTGTATCTGAGTGGATTGGATTTAAGTTGTACCTCGATATTGTGTGCGTCAGATTTGTAGATTTTGCATGAGAGTCAGCTGACCAAGTCTGTTTACTATGGCCAGTTTACAATGGGGTGTCTTTAATTTTTTGTGAGTGGGCTTTTTTAGTCCTAGGAGGTTTAAATTTGAACTGTCCTTGATTTGGGAATGAAGTATAACACAACATAAAGCCAAATGAAATGGATTTTGCCACCAACAATTTGTAATAATGGTCAGTTTAACTTCAGTGGTGGGGAAGCTTCTGAAACAACTTTTTAATGGGACAAAAGTGGCTTGATTTCAAAGAACCATAAGAACACAAGAACTAGAAACAGGAGTAGGCCATCTGGCCCCTCGAGCCTGCCCCGCCATTTAATAAGATCATGGCTGATCTTTTTGAGACTCAGCTCCACTTACTTACCCACCCACTCACCATAACCCTTAATTCCTTTACTGTTCAAAAAATTATCTAGCCTTGCCTTAAAAACATTCAGTGAGGTAGCTTCAACCGCTTCACTGGGCAGGGAATTCCACAGATTCACAACCCTTTGGGTGAAGAAGTTCCTCCTGACCTCAGTCCTACATCTGCTTCCCTTCTTTTTGAGGCAATGCCCTCTAGTCCTAGTTTCACCTGCAAGCGGAAACAACCTCCCTGCCTCCACTTTATCTCTTCCCTTCGTAATCTTATATGTTTCTATACGATCTCCCCTCATTCTTCTGAATTCCAATGAGAATAATCCCAGTCTACTCAGTCTGTCCTCATAATCCAACCCCCTTAACTCTGGAATCGACCAAGTGAATCTCCTCTGCACCCCCTCCAGTGCTAGTATATCAGATTTTCTGATGAAGGGTTTAGGCCCGAAATGTCAAGTTTTCCTGCTCCGATGATGCTGCTTGACCTGCTGTGTTCATCCAGCCCCATGCTTGTTATCTCACATATGTCAGGTATAGATGGCTGGAAACGAGTAGAGGAGTATAAAGGCAGTAGGAGTATACTTAAGAAGGAAATCAGGAGGGTATAAAAGGGGTCGTGAAATAGGTTTGGTAAATAGAGTTAATGAGAGCCCAAAGGGATTCTACAAGTACATTAAGGACAGAAGTGTAACTAAGTAGAAAATAAGCCCCTTAAAGATCAACATATGCGTTGAACCACAGGAGGTGAGGGAGATACTAAATGAATATTTTGCATCAGCATTTACTATGGAGATGGACGTGGATGCTAGGGAAATTGAGGACATAAATAGTGATGTCTTTGAAAAGCACTCGTATTACAGAAGAATAGGTGCTGGAGGTCTTAAAATGCATTAAGGTAGATAAATCTCTGGGAGCTGATCAGGTCTTTAGAGTCATAGAGATATACAGCATGGACACAGACCATTTCGTTCAACTTGTCCATGCTGACCACATACCCTAAATAAATCTAGTCCCATTTGCCTGTATTTGGTCCATATCCCTCTAAACCCTTGCTGTTCATTTATCCATTCAGATGCCGTTTAAGTGTTGTAATTGTACCAGCGTCCACCACTTCATCTGGCAGCTCATTCCATACATACACCACTCCCACATGAAAAAAATTCCCTGAACTTTGTAGGAAGCTAGTGAAGAGATTACTGGACCACTTGCTAGGATATTTGTACCATCGACAGGCACGGGTGAGGTACCAGAAGACTAATGGCTACTGGTTGGCTAATGTGGTGTCATTCTTTAAGAAAGGCTCTAAGGAAAATCCAGGGAGTTGTAGGCCAGTGAGCCTTACAACAGTCATGGGTATGTTTTTGGAGGGAATTCTGTGGGACAGGAATTACATGCAGTTGGTAAGGCAAGGAATGTTTAGGAATAGTCAATGTGGCTTTGTGCATGGGAAATTGTGTCTCACTAACTTGATTGAGTTTTGATGGTTAGCAAGTTTGCAGGTGAGACCAAAATAGGTGGTGTAGTGGACAGTGAAGAAGATTATCTTAGAATACCACGAGACCTTGATCAGATGTGCCAATGGGCTGAGCAGTGACAAATGGAGTTCAATTTAGATTACTGTGAGGTATTGCATTTTAGTGAGGCAAACCAGGGCAGAATTTATACAGTTGATGGTAGAGCCCCAGGGAGTGTTGCTGAACAGAGATGTTGGGGTGCAGGTGCATAGTTCCTTCAAAGTGACATCACAGGTAGACAGGGTGAAGAAGGCATTTGGCACGTTTGCCTTCATTGGTCAGATCATTGAGTTGGGACATCATGTTATGGCTGTACAGGACATCTGTTTTGAATTGAATCAAAGAATCCCAACAATGTGGAAGCAGGCCCTTCAGCCCATCAAATCTTCACCAACCTTCTGAAGAGGACCCCACACAGACCCACCACCTCAACCAATTCCTTTAACCTGCATTTCCCAAGGCTAATCCACCTAGTGTCACAACCCTAGACACTACAGGGCAATTTAGATGGCCAGTTCATCTAATCTGCACATCTTTGGACAGTGGGAGAAAATCAGAGCACCACACAGAAGCAGAAACCCACGCAGACACGGAGCGAACGTACAAAGGCCTCACAGTCACCCAAGGCTGGAATCGAACCCAGATTCCTGATACTGTGAGGCAGCAGTTTGGACCACTAAAGTGCCATTCAGAAGTGCTCATAGAAGATCACGTAGATGTGATCTAGCCAAAGCTTTTGCATTGCTGGAGCATCCTACCCATTGCATTCTACTTATTTATATACAAGTTCCATGCTTTTTTCTGAAGTTTTATTTTAGTGTCTGCTCATGATGTTTTAAAAGAAAATGAAGATAACTAAGCATTTATCTCTGCCAATGAATTTGCTTCCTGCAAGCATCCAATCTGAAGTATCTATTTATCCGAGTTGTACCCTAGTAGCCTAGTTACTCAGTATTATCTCTTATTTAATCAGTGACATGATTCAGTCATATCAAGCCACATATAGTATTTGAGGTAAAAGGTACTGCAGATGCTGGAGAATCCGAGATAGCAAGGTATGGGGCTGAATGAACACAGCAGGCCAAGCAGCATCATAGGAGCAGGAAAGCTTGACGTGTCAGGCCTAGACCCTTCATCAGAAAATGATTTTCAGATCATTTCAATCAGATTTTCTGATGAAGGGTCTAGGCCCGAAACAGGGCTGAAACCTATGAGACAGTTAAATATAGTGGGCAGACAAAAGGTTGCAATGGAGGAAAGGGTTTGTTTTGGAGATTGGAGGAGAATCTAACAGAAGTCTGGGGGTTTCAACTGTAGGGAAAGGGACCTAAGTGTTTGGAGGGGTGGTTTCTTGACACTCCTCCAGGACCATAGCAATGCTGCAAATTTCTCTAGATTCAACCTCACTCAACTTTTTATTCACGTGTGGGATGTGTGCATTGTTGGCTGGTCCAGAATTTATTATCCATCCCTAAGTTGCCCTTGAGAAGATGGTAGTGACCTGCCTTTTGAACTGCTGCAGTCCATTTTTTGTTACCAGAACCACCATGCTGTTAGGGCAGGAGTTTCAGGAATTTGATGCAGTGACACAAAGAATGACAATGATATGTTTGCAAGTCTGGATGGTGAGTGGCTTTGAAGAGAACTTGCAAGTGACTACTGGACACGAGCAGAATTAGGCCATTCAGCCCATCGAGTCTCCACCATTTAATGAGATCATAGCTGATCTGATAATCTACAACATCCCTTTCCTACCATTTCCCCATAATGGTTGATTCTTAACTGATTAAATATCTTTCTCTCTCAATCTTGAACACACTTAATGAGTCAGCCTTGACAGCTTTGTGTGGTAAAGAATTCCACAGATTCACTACTCTTTGAGAGAAGAAATTCCTCTTCATCTGCGTCTTAAATTTTGCAACTCTTTTTTCTGAGATGATGCCCTCTGGCCCTATAATATTCCCAAAGGAAAAACAACTTTTCCGCATTTATGCTGTTAAATGCTCTAAGAATTTGTATATTTCAATAAGGCCACTTCTCATTCTTTTATAATCCAATGAAAACAGGCTCAATTTACTCAACCTCTCCTCATAAGACAGTGTCTCCACACCTGGTATCAGCTTAGTGAATCTTCCCTGGACTGCTTCCAATGCTAATATACCTTCCCTTAGATAAGGGGACTAAAACTGTTCACTGTATTCCAGCTATGGTTCAACAAGTGTCTGGTATAGTTTTATCAAAACTTCACTACTTTTATACGACATTGCCTTTGAAATAAAGACCGGCATTACATTTACTTTCCTTGTTACCTGTGGAACTTGGATGCTGTTCTTTGTGTGTTTCAAGAATAAGGACTCCCAAATCCCGCTGTTTTGTAGCTTTCTGCAATCTTTCTCAATTTAAATAATATTCAGCTCCTCTACCTGCCAAAGTGCATAACTTCACATTTCCCCACACTATATCCTATCTGCCAATTTTTTGCCCGCTCAACCTGTCTATGTCCCTCAGGAGACTCGTTAGGTTATACTTACCACTTGCCTTCTCACCTATTTTTGTGTCATCCACATACTTGGCTATAACTTTCCCAATCCAAGTCATTAATATATACTTGTAAATTATTGTGGCTCCAGCAGTGATCTCTGTGGCACATCAATAGTTAGAGAACACCATCCGGAAAATGCCCCCTTGTTCTAACTGCCTTCTATTGGTTAGCTAATACTCTATGAATGCATTTATACTTCCTGCAATACTCTGGGCACTTGCCATATTATTTAGCTTAATGTGCAGTTTCTGTTTAAATGATTTCTAAAAACCTAAATATATGACCTCCACTGCTTCCCCTTTATCTAACCTGCTTGTTACCTTCTCAAAGACTTCTAGCAAATTTGTCAGCCATGCTGACTCTGCTTGATCAGAAAACGCTCTGCTATTAATCCTCCATAATACATTTTTCCAATAACAAACATTAAGCTAACTAGCTTACAGTTACCTTTATTGTCCACTTTCCCTTTTCAATGAGAGTATATTTCAATCCTTTGGAAGTTTCCAAATTCTTTGCAACTTTTTCCTGAATCTAAGGATTCCTGGATGATTGTTACCAGTACATCCATTATCTCTGTAGCTACTTCCTTTAATATCCTAGGACACATAATATCAGATCCAGGGTATGTGTCAGTCCTTAGTTTCCCTGGAACTTCTTCCTCTTGCAAAAATTAATGTATTTGTTTCCTCTTCTGTTTTTGCTCCAACAATATGTAGTAATTTTGGAACACTTTATGAAGACTGATGCAAAGTAATTATGTAACTCCTCTAATATTTTCTGGTTCCCATTTTTATTTCCCCAGCCTTATTCTCTAAAGCGTATTTGTTCAGTTTGGCTTCTTTTTTCCTTATATATTTAAAGGCACCTCTTGTTTTCTATCTTCATATACTTGTAGGTTTACTCTCAATATTTATTTTCTTATTCTTTATTACTTTTGTGGCAGTCTTTTGTTGGTTTTTTAAAACTTTTCCAATCCTTTGGTTTACCACACTAATCTTTGCCACTTCAGCATCAGATTGAAAGAAAAAAATGCATTGTTAACTTCCATGGTTAACCATAGTTGGCTTATCCCCTTCCGAGAATGCTTCTTCACTGGAATATGTCTTTGCTGTGAACTACGAACTATCTTCTTAAATAGCTATCATTGCCCCTCAACTGTCTTCACTGCTAAACTCCTTCCCTAGTCCACTCTAGCTATCTCTGTCCTCATTCCTTTGCAATTACACTTAGTTAAGCTTGGCACATTTGTTTTTGACCCAATTTCCTCTTTCTCAGACTGAATGCTAAATTCTCTCATGTTATGGTCACTGTTTCTGAGGAGATCTTTTATTCTGACATCATTTAACTTGCCTCATTAAACATCACCAGAACCAAAATAGTTTGATTCCCGGTTGGATTCACAACATATTGTTCTAGGAAATTGTCATGAATACACTCTGAATTCTTTCTTGTGGCTTGTTCTGCCAATCTGACTGTCTCAATCTAAGATTGAAGTTATCAATGATTAATGCACTGTCTTTGTAAGCTTTGCCCTTTCCTTTTTTATGTCTTACTTCGAACAATAAAGATTTTACATCTTCCGATCCAAGATCACTTCTTGCTATCATACTTATTCATCCTGTATTAACAATGCTACCTCACCACAATTCCTTCCTGTCCTTCCAGAAAGTCATATTCCTTTGAGTATTTAGTTCCCAGCTTTGATCTCCTTGTAGCCATGACTCTAATGGCTATAAAATGATACACGTTATTTTGTATTTTTGCTGTTAATTCATCTATTTTGTTACAAATACCATGTGCATTCAAGTAAAGAGCCATTAAATTTGCCATTATTTCCTTATTTTTGAAACCATATTTACTGTATTGTCCTATGATTGTACTCTCTGTCTCTTCCTGCCCCACTCTGGGTATTGTTATCCAAATAGCTGCCCTGGAATTCTGCCATATCCTCTTGCTTTATAAGCCTATGTTTCCACCTTGCCATCATTTTCTCTCTCAATCAGGTTCAGGCCATCTCCACAGTCCCAGTTATTTGATTTGCGAGTTCGCTGGTCTCAGCATAGTGAAAGTGAAGCCCACCCCCACCACACAGTTCCCTTCTACCGCTCTACTGGTACCAGTGTTCCACAAAGAGGAACTTGTCTCATCCACACCAAACTTCAGGCCACAGACTTAACTCCTTGACTTTATTTACCCTATGTCAGTTTGCCAGTGGATCACATAGTAATCCAGGGATAATTACTTTGGAGTTCTGCTTTTCAATTTAGGTCTTAAGTGTTCAAAGACTTTCTGCAAAATCTCCTTTCTAGTTGTACCAATGTGGACAATAATTGGCTCTCTCCTGTCCCTCTAAGTTCCTCTTCAGCTCTCACGAAATGTCCTGGGCACCAGGCAGGCGACTCAGCCTTTAGGACAACTGCTTGTGACTGTAGACAACAGTATCCATCTGCTGAATTAAACTGTCCCCTATCCCGACTACATTCCTACTTTCTTCCCTCATTTGAATGTCTCCCAGTAGCAAAGTGCCCTGGACATTTTGCTCTATCTCCCTGCAGTCCCTACTCTTGTCCACAGTTCGCAAGAACCTCGTAAGTTTTGGCCAATTGCAGGGGCTAAAGCTCCTCATATTTAATCCCTAAATCCTCATAACTGCCTCACCAGTAGTCACACCCTCCTGTTCCGGAACACAGACCAATTTTGAATGACCTAATCCAAATATTGTGACTGCCCTCTGGGGCTAAGTGTCCAGGTAAATTGGAGCGTATGTGTGTGGAATGTGTGCGTGTGATTGTGTGTGTGCGTGTGTGGTGTCTGTATGTGGAGTGTGCGCGTGTGTCTGTATGTGGAGTGTGTGCATGCGCGCGCGTGTGTGTGTGGAGTGTTTGTGTGTGTGAAAGATAGTAGGAACTGCAGATGCTGGAGAATCTGAGATAACAAGGTGTAGAGCTGGATGAACACAGCAGGCCAAGCAGCATCAGAGGAGCAGGAAGGCTGACGTTTCGTGTTTGTCTGGAGTGTGTGTGTGTGGAGTGTGCGTGTGTGTGGTATGTGTGTGTGGAGTGTGTGTGTGCATGTGCGTGTGTGTGTGTGTGTGTGTGTGTGTGT
>JAHRHZ010000266.1:47022604-47129479 GCA_024137785.1 Ginglymostoma cirratum
CCCCCCTTCTCTCTCTCACACACTCACTCTCCCATGCACGCACACACATACGCGTGCACACACGCACGCGCACACACACATACACACACATGAATCCATGGAGTGAATTTATATTTGCAGTTATGTTCTATTTTATTCAAAAAGCACACAAGTTATAGACAGTCCGTCAATGTGGCATTTTATTAATGCCTACTTTAGAAATAAAACCAATCTGACTCCAAACCAAAACACAGATTCTAAACAAGGCCTCACACCTAACATGCATTGTCTGACCTAAAATGTCACCTCTTCTTTACACTGATAAAATGTTTAGTTCTCTCAGGACAATGACTTCAAAAGAATTTGGGAATTTACATTTACATATTAATCCATTAAAACGTTCTAACTGATTAAAGATTTCACCGCCTCTCTGGTTTGTTGAGTACATTCTCATCAATGCTGTGACCCTTTGATTTTTTACTTATAAATGCCGTGTCTGATACTACCTCTGTTACTAACACCTGAAGAAGGAGTTAGACTCTGAAAGCTTGTATTTTCAAATAAATCTGTTGGGCTATAACCTGCTGTTGAGTGTTTCCTGACCTTGTACGAGACCATTCAGACCTTGAGCTTGTTCCACCATTCAATTAGACTAGGGCTTATTTGGATCCGAGCTCAATTTATATGACTTGGTTCAGTCACAATTTTGGAATTTTCAGTTGACCTACTCTCAACTGCTTTTTGGGGAAAGAGTTCTCAATTTCCATGACCTTATGTCTAAGAAGAGCTTTACATCTTTCACACTTATTAATAGAAAACCGCACTTGAACAAGAATTTCTCTTCACATCCGAGTTTGCTCTGGGGGGTTGGTCATGAAGTCGTGGATGGCTTGGTGCAAGGGCAACCATTTGCTTATTGATGCTTTCAACGCCACAATCCAGCTGGAGAGACAAATCCAAAAATTAGTTTTCTTACACTTTTACCTCTGTAGCATTCTTAAACTTCTACTTTTAAGCAGCTCACTATTAAAGGTCATGACTGCTTTGCAAAATCTGATTTACTGCAATGGTTAGATGTATCAAATGTAAATTGTTGCCACTTCTAGTTGCAAGATCAACTTTGTATCTTTGTAAAACAGCAAAGCTTTAAAATACATAAATGTTTCAATCTGATTTAGAGAGGGTCTCTTGTCAAATTACCTCATGAAGGATCATTATACATTCGTGATGCTTTTTTGAGGGCTTTTAATAGCTTGATAAAAAGCTAACATAGTATATTTATCCACTTTTAGAAAGATTATATGTATTTATACATGTTTGACTTTAGCAGGTTTGTACATGAGGTGCCTTTCACTTACCGCTTGTTATCAGCTGCATTATCTGCACACAGATAGAAGGTTTTAAACTCTTCAGTAGGTGGTTTGGCTTCAATCACAGTGCGCTTTGACCCAAAGCTCTGCTCACTAACTGTGTAACCCTGTAGGTAAATCCCTCCTGTAGGTAATGATCAGAAAATAAGATAATATAACCAAGTCCATTCAAGTGACAGAGCATTCTATCTATTGCATAACCGTTCCAAACAATATTATAAATACCTAAGTCACGGTAACCTTTGAAGCCTGAAAATGATGTGGATTCTGTCACCTGTATGTCCTTGCCCAGACTGATGTCAGTTGCATGAGATGCAAAGGTAGATTGACCTTTTTCGTCAATCCCTAATGAATTCAAAATGAAACAGAGAATGGACACCTTTTGTTGGTGTAGACTCAGTATTTGGATGTTAATTAGAACTTCCAGTTTCAGCCTCCTCAGTATATCCATAAGTTGCCCAAATAAAGAAATTTTCTGAAATAGAATTGGCAGGAAGCTTGTGGCAGCATCTTCTTGGGCAGAGTACCCCTTTACTCACTATCAATGTCACCCAAAGGGAGTGAAGAAAGAAAAACTGCCCAAGCTTTATTTTTCTTCATTCCTTCAGGGGATGTAGGCAGCACTAATTTCAGAGGGCAAGTAAGAGTCAATCACATTGTGGATGCTGTGTCTTGAGTCACATATAGGCTAGATTAGACAATGACTTTAGTGAATCGGATGGGTTTCCGTGATAAATTGACATTAGTTGTAGTTCACTGAGTCTAACTGTATACTCCAGATGTTTGATTGATATTTTTTGATTGAATTTAAAGTTCACCAGTTGCCATGTTGTATTTTGAATCCATGTCCCCAAGGCGTTAACCTGGGCCTCTGGTTTACCAGACCAGTGACTTTACCACAAAACCATCATCTCCCCTGTATGTGTATGAGTGTTCTCTCTGCTGTTTCTCAAATTCTTTTAAATCTCACCAGGATAAGTTATAAATATGCTAGACTACAAATTTGTGTCTTGAGCAGAGTTCTATCTATTAAAAACAAAAATGTCAACCGTTTATTCATTGGAGGGGATGACCAGAATTTTAAAATTTTACCTGCAGTGAATTCTAACTGAAGTGATACCAGTTCAGTGACTTGTACGCTTTCCAGGAAGTCCATCTAATTAAAAGCTGCAGACTTATCTGATCATCAACCAAATTTCTATAGGAATTCTGTACCAATAAACTAGGCAACCAAAGTTTTATTATTGTTTATGATGCACTGAGGAAAGAAAAGCAATGATATTGTTTTGGTTACAGGTGAGGATTGTTCCCATCATATTTTGTGTAAGCTCAGTGTAAAGACAGATGTCAATCTATTCATGGAAACCACGTATGTTATAGATGGTTCAGGACAGAAAAGCTTCCTTTATATTATACTTGGAAACTGGACTGGTAGTAATGACTAGTAATCCAGAGGTCCATATTCTCTGGGAGCACAATTCAAATCCCACCATTGCAGCTGGTAGAATTTAAGTTCTATTTATTGATGAGCATCTGGGATTGAAAGCAAGAATCAGTTCCATCATGGCCTGACTATCACCAATATCTTGTTTTAAAATAAAATCTGGCTCATTGACACTCATTACAGAAGGAAATCTGCTGTGCATTCTGCTACTTGGTCTATATTTAACTTCTGACCCATAGAAATGTGGACGACGTCTAACTACCTTCCGAAATGGCCGAACAAGCAACTTCATTGTCCCAAATAATCACAGAGAAATTCAAAAGGGCTACTCACCAGCACCTTCTCAAGGGCAATTAGGATTAATAACAAATCCTTACTTTGTCAGAGACATCCATATCATGTCAGAGATCTTCTTAAAAATCTTTTCATGAGGTCAGGAATCTAACTATGCTGATATATTTAAATTCATGTCACCCTGTAAACTAGAGTTTTCAGGGTTTTCTGCAGCCAGTTGATAATTATTGTTGGCAGTTAATATATGATGCTGCTAGTTACAGAGTCATAGAGCTGTACAGCATGGAAACAGATCCTTTGATCCAACTCGTCCATGCTGATCAGGTATTAATCCAGTCCCATTTGCCAACGTTTGGCGCATATCCCTCTAAATACTCCCTATTCACTTATCCATCCAGATGCCTTTTAAATGTTGTAATTGTATCAGCACCCACCAGTTCCTCCAACAGCTTGTTCCATATAAACCCCATGCTCTGCATGAAAAAATTGCCCCTTAGGTCCCTTTTAAATCTTTCCGTTCTCACCTTAAACCTATGCCCTCTAGTTTTGGAGTCCCCTACCCTGGGGAAAGGACCTTGGCTGTTCACTCTATCCATGCCCCTCATGATTTTGTAAACTTCTAAAAGGTCAACCCTCAGCCTATTATGCTCCAGGGAAAATAGCCTCAGCCTATGCACCCTTTCGCTATAGCTCAAACCCTCCAAACCTGTAAATCTTTTCTGAATACTTTCAAGTTTCACAACATTTTTCTTACAGCAGGGAGAATAGAATTGCACACAGTATTCCAAAAGTGGCCTAATCAACATCCTGTACACCTGCAGTATGACCTGCCAACTCCTATGATGAGTGGACTGACCAATAAAGGCAAGCATGCCAAAGACCTTCTTCACCATCCTGTCTACCTGCGACTGCACGCGCAAGGAATTATAAACCTGCACTCCAAGGTCTCTGTTCAACAACACTCTCCAAGACCTTACCATTAAGTGCACAAGTCCTGCCCTGATTTGCCTTAGCAAAATGCAGCACCTCACATTTATTTAAACTAAACGCCATCTGCCACTCTTTAGCCCATCGCCCATCTGATCAAGGTCCCGTTGTACTCTGAGATAATCTTCTTAGCTGCTATAGTTTAATCTATATCATTGGTTTACCTAAAGATAATAAAGTAAAAGGATAAAGCTTTTAACTGAATCAACAATTCACAGAACCAGGTTTGAAATTGGTCTTTGTGGCTCAGCTATAATCATATAGAAAATGGAAAATTAAAACCTATTTTAATCAGCAAAATATTTCCCAAGCTGCTCATGTTTCATTTTATGTTTTAGAGATTTTTAGTGAGTCAACTACTAGTTAGTTTTAGCTGTTTTTTTGTTGTTCTTTTCTCTGACATTTAAGTTTTGACATTAATTGCAAGGACAAAACTGATCATAAATCAATGGCTCAAAAATGGATTCACAACAATACCGCCATGCTCTTACAATTTACAGTGAAATGCAAAATAAAAGTAACTCTTTATGGTTATAGCAAGAACTGCAGATGCTGTGATCAGGCACAACACAGTGTGGAGCTGGAAGAAGACAGCCAGCTAGGCAGCATCAGAGGAGCAGGAAAGTTGACGTTTTGGGTCAGGACCCTTCTTAAGAAGAGTCCCAACCTGAAACATCAACTTTCCTGCTCCTCTGATGCTGCCTGGCTGGCTGTGTTCCTTCAGCTCCACACTGTGTTATCTCTGACTCCAGCATCAGCAGTCCTTACTATCTCTCAATAAGAAAGGATGCAATATTGGAACTGATTCTTAGAAATGGGTGGGCCAAGTGGATACATGTCAGTTGAGGAACATTCAGGAGATGGTGATTATTGTATTGTAAGGTTTATGATGATGATAGAAAAACCGAGACAAAGAAGAATTAACTGGGGAGAGCCAATTTCAATGAGGCAAGAACTGAGATGGACCAAATAAACTGAAGCTAAACAATGGGATACCTTCAACGAGGAGATGGTTTTGGCTTAGTGATGTTATATTCCTTTTTAAGGGAGGGCCAACATATCCAAAACTACCCTGATAAAAAGAGGATTGAAATTAAGTTAAAGAAGAAAATTCTGCCAATAGCAGGTATTGAGTAAAGAATACAATTGAGAATCAAGATGAATGCACAAAGTTCAGAAGGGAGGTGATAAAGTAAAATAGAACTGAAAAGGAATTATGAAAAAAGTGTGGCAGCTAACATAAAGGGGAATGCCAACCTCTCCTTTTGGCACATGAATAGTAAAAAGTTGGTAAATGGTAGAGTAGGGTTGATCAGGGACATGGAGGCAAGAGACATGGCTGAGGTGTTAAATGAATGCTTTTCGTGTGTCTTTACCGAGGAGGTTGATGCTACCCAAGCCATGGTGAGAGCAGAAGAAGCTCTGATATTAGAGATAGTAGGAGCTGCAGATGCTGGACAATCTGAGATAACAAGGTGTAGAGCTGGATAAACACAACAGGTCAAGCAGCATCAAAGGAGCAGGAAAGCTGACATTTCGGGCCTACACCCTTCTTCAGATTTCTGAAGAAGGGTCTAGGCCCGAAACGTCAGCTTTCCTGCTCCTCTGATGCTGCTTGGCCTGCTTTGTTCATCCAGCTCTACACCTTGTTATCTCAAGCTCTGATATTTGAAGGGTTCAAAATTGATAAGAAGGAAAGGTTGGATTGGCTGTTGATACTCAATGTTGACAAGGTGCTAGAACCAGAAATGATGCATCCACATATGGATGCAAATGAGATTGGAAATCGTAGCGGCACTGGCTATAATCTTTGTCTTCCAGTGACTTAGGGGTGGGGATGGGGCTGGAGGCAGGGGCAGTGAGGTGCAGTTTATACCATTGTTCTAAAAAGGTTGTAAGGGTAAATTCAGTAATTGCAGATAAGGCAATTTAACTTCAGTGCTCGGGAAATGTCCAGAAACAATTATGTAGGGTAGATTTAGTAGTCACGTGATAAAGGGCAGTTAGATTAGGAAATGCCAGCATGGATTTTTAAAGGGGAAATCACATTTGACTAATTTGCTGGAGTTTTATGAGGAGATAGCAGAGAGGGTCGATGAAGGTAATGCTGTCAATTTGGGTCACATGGACTTTCAAAGGACATTTGATACAGCAGTACATGAGAGACTTGTGAGAACATTTACAGCTCTGGAATAAAGGAGACAATAACAATATAGATACAAAATTGGCTGAGTGATAGCAAGCAGAGTGTAGTGGTTAATGGATATTTTTCAGGCTGGAGGAAAATATGCAATAGTTTGTAGTTTATAAAATACATGAATAATCTTGCTAGACCTTGACGTGCAGGGCACAATTTCAAAGTTTGTTGACGATACCAAACTTAGAAACACTGTAAAATGTGGGGACGATAATATAGAACTCCAAAAGCATATAGACAATCGATGGAATGGATAAGTAGGTGGCAAATGAAGTTCGATGCAGAGAAATGTGAGGTGACGCCTTTTCTTGAAAAGAACATGAACAGACAATATAAAAAGAGAGGTTAAAAAAAACTTAATGGGGTGCAGGAGCAGAGGAACTTGATGTATATTTGCATACATCAATGAAGCTGGCAGAACAGGCAAAGAGCAGTTAATAAAACATACATTATCCTGGATTTTATTGATAGGCACATGGTATATAAAAGCAAGGAGGATGTGTTGAAATTATACAAGATATAATTTAGACTTCAGCTAGATTAGTGATTCAGAAACCTAGATAATATTTTGGGTACTAAAATTCAAATCCTTCCATGGCACATGACTTAATCTAAATACAAACAAAAACATCTGAAATTAAATGTCCACTGATGACCATGAAACTAATATTGATTGTTGTAACAATCCATCGGTCTACTTGTCCTTTTGCAAAGGCAACTGTTGTCGTTACCTGGGCTGGCCTATTTGTGACTCCAGATCCACAGAAATGTGGTTGACTCTTAACTACTTAGCAAGCCATTCAATTACATCCAAGGACAACTAGGCATGAGCCCAGCCAGAGATGTCCACATCCCATGAGCAAATTAAAAAAAAAATATATAAAGTTCTTGGTCCTGCACTATAAGAAGAATATGAAAGCATTGGAGAAGAGATGTAAGAAAAAACAGGGATGAGATATTTCATTTATGAAGATCATTTGGACAAGCTGGGACCTTTCACCTTAGAGAGAAGAAAGCTTAGAGGAAGTCTGATAGAAATTTTGTAAATCAAGGGAAGTCTGGATCGAGCAGAAATGAGAAACTGTTTGTACTCAAACGATTGAGAGCTAGAGTGCACACATCTAAAATAATTTGCAAATGCCAGAAATGTGATGTGAGAGAAACCTTTTGGCAAATCAAATCATTCAGGTCTGGAATGCACTGCTTGGAAGTATGATGGAGGCAAGTTCAAATGAGGTTGAGGGCATTAAATGATTATTTAAGTAGAAACAATGTGCAAAGATATCGGGAAAAAGCAGGTTAATGGCACTGTTATCATACTGCTCATTGGATAGCTGATGGATCGAATGGAGTGCTTCTGCACTGTAAGACTTCTTGTTTTGCGCCTAAAAATTTTCACGTACCACATACATTCCAAGCATTGCTCACCCTGTGCATGTGTGGAACGAATCCCTGCATAGAAATAAATGCAGGCATCTTTCAGCACACAGTAATGCTGAGTCCATACGTCCTTGTTCCGATTTATTTGATAAAGAAGACCAAGGCAATCTGGGCTCTTGATGGCCAATGGTGGAAGGTTGGCATTGTGGTGAGTCACATCCACCCAGACATGATTCTGTAAATGAAAGAATCTTCTTGTTAACACATTAGTGTATGTGGATATATTAAACATATTAACACCACTTGCACCGACACCACAAATATTGCAGATTTCCAGTATTATCCTGGAGTCTTCAGAAGTTGCAAATTGAACACCTATTACAGAGATTTGAGCAACTTGGGAGGAAAAAAATCAGAATAGCAATAAAAGATGAATTTGCCTTTTCATCAATTTTTAACACTTACATTTATCAATGATAAAATATTGAATTTAGGAAAATCGCTGTCTGAGATAGTTCATAACGGAATCAATTGAGTAACAGCTTCTGCTTCCTTCCTAATATGAAGAACGGTGCAAGTAAGGGGATAGGATGTTTTCCAATAAGAGGTCAGATAATGAAACCTCCAGGAATTTACCAAACTACGGCTTGGTAACCTGAATCCATTCTTCTTCTGGACAGCCGTCTGCATTGGGCAATTGCTACGAACCTTTTATCATCCCCATGTACATCTGTCAGATTCGTGTGTTCCTTAATGCAACATTATCACTTTCATAACAGATTGTTAAGTGGCATAGATTCAATTTTATTAAAATGTTCAAATAAATTTACTTAAGAGACAAACTGATAAGGTGCAGTGCCAGGGTAACTTATGTACATATCCTTACTGTAGCATGCTGCTGCTTGGAGTCCTCGTGGCTGCTGGTCATGTGGGGTCATCTCTCGGTTCTGGGGCCATCAGCATAGTCAGCTCTTAAGGCAGCAATACAACATTCCCCACCACCCCCTTCCACCAAGATAAAATTACAAGTGGTTCAAAACTCCTCAGATACTGAAGCAGGCCATGTTCAAATGCAATATCAGGCTTAGACTGACAAGTGGCAAGTAACATTGATGTTACACAAATGTCAGGCAATGACCATCTCCAATAAGAGACAATCTAACCGCTTCTCCTTGAGAATCAGTAGTGTTACCATCACTAAATCTACCACTATCAACATCCTGCAGGTTACCATGGACCAGAAACTCAACTGCACTCATATAAATACAATAGCTACAAAAGCAGGTCAGAGGTTAGGAATCCTGCAGCAAGTAACTCACCTCTTGACTCCCCAAAGCCTGTCCACTATCTACAAGGCACAATTCAGGAGTGTGATGGAATACTCCCCACTTACCTGAATGGATGCAGCTCCAACAACACTCAAGAAACTTGACACTATCCAAGCTAAAACAGCCACAAATATTCAGTTCCTGCGGAACTGATGCTTAGTAGCAGCAGAATGCACTGTCCACAAGATGCATCGCAGTAATTTTCAAAAGATCCTGAGACAGCACCTTTCAAACCCACTTTCATTTAGAAGGGCAATGGCAGCAGATACATGGGAACACCACCACCTGCATGTTCCCCTCCAAGCCTTTCACCATCCTGACTTGGAAATATATGACAGTTTTTTCAGTCACTGGGTCAAAATTCTGGAATTAACTCCCTAACATCATTGTGGCCCTACTTATAGCCATGGACTCTGGTGGTCCATAAGGCAGGTCACCACGACCTTCTCAAGGGCAATTAAGGACAGGCAATAAATTCTGGTCAGCCAGCAAATACCGTATCCCACAAGTGAATAAAAGAAAAAGTGAAAATTGTGGCTGCAGAAATACTCACACAGAAACAAAAATTGTAAAATGTATGTGTTTGAGCCTAAAGCCAAGATTTTTATTTTGAAGTTCAAGTATGGCATCTAGTGCGTTGGACAGCATCATATCGGCCAATGCCCAGAGTGCATTATCTCAGGTGATCCATGCGAGCAAGACATTGTGCAATTAATCTGCTGATCATGTGGTGGGTAAAACTAAAGCACTTGCCTCTTGTTTGACCTTCTGGAGTTCAAAGTTGTGGTGCCATATTTACAGGACAGGTAGATGCTACTTCACTCAATACAAGCCAGGGTCTTCTCCTCAGCCTGTGGTGACTACTTCAAGAACATCAGAGAATCTCCCGAAGAAGACCTAGTTGGCTGCCAGCTTCACTGATGGTGCTGTCCACATGGTGCTGGATGGGGTCACTTACAAAAGGGACATCTCCTTCCGGCAACCGAATAATGAGCATCTCATCTGATCCATTCAGTCTCAGCTGAGATTGAGTACAGGTCATTGACCACAGTTAGTCTCATTCATCGGGGAAGTCATCTGTTCTACCTTGACTGCAATCCACATCTATAAGTTGGGGATTGCAATCAAGGTAGACAGATGACTCTGGGGACACTGAGGGTAAGCATAAGGTTTAGGGAAGAGCCAGGGCCTGGGATGTTCAATTGGTGTGGCCCACACACACTCCTTATAGAAGTAATAGCTAAATCTAAATAGCTAAGTCGTGTTTACGAACTTCAGGAAGGAAAGATCTAACCTATATCTGGGGTTCTCCAAGCCACACAACAACATTTAAAGCTGTAGGTGGGAAATGGGTAATGCACATACCGATTTACCATTATTGTGCACCCAAGTAGAAGGGATAGATTGACCATTGAAGTGGAAGTTCTGTCAGTGAGAACTGTCAAGTATTACAGGACTCCAGTGAAACGTCATTTCATTCTGAAGGCTGCAGTGGTAATGAAGGTAAGGATATCAGAGCCACAGTTGAAAGGAAAAGTCAATATTTTATTTCACAGATAAATCAAATTGGAAAACAAGTTAATCAAAGAGTAATGTGAGATCCAGCAAGCAGAGGGCTGACAGGCAACTGCACAAATGAGTATTAGCAGGAGCTGAAAAAGTCACAACCCCACTCAGTCACCTTGGAAAGGCTGGTTATAAGGTCCTCTTTGGCTCTTCAAATCATTGCACACAAATTCCTTAATCTCTTCAGTACTCCTCCTGGCCCATCTCAGAATCCTCACCCACATCTTCAACTTCAGAGGATTCTTCTCACTCCTGCATCTCCTCCTCAGCCCAGTTTGGTCACTGAGAGAGTGTGTGGTGTAGGGCACTCTGACTGGTTATAGAGTATGGCATTGCCTGACAGATCCAGGCATTAATACCTTAGCTTCAGCAGGGCTATGGTTTGCTATGGAATGGCACTGGTGGAAGTGTGGTCGGCATCATCTCTCCACACAGTGGCAATCTGAGGATTTCTTAGAGGTGTCATCAGATAGGTATGAGGGTGTATCCCTTTTCAACAGCAACTATCCTCTGGACAGAAGGTTTATGAAAGATGCCGGAACCAGTAAGTGATCAATGATGTTCTAATCACAGCAACTCTCTGGATATCTAACAAGTGTGTGTTTTATGTTCATTCTGATCACAAATGATTTGAATATTAACTGAATGGAGTGCTGTAACATTCATGATTGAGTGCTCTGATTGCTATGTGGGTGCACTTGATTGCAGCATGAACATGCAGGAAACCAATAATGGCTGAGAATCTTTCAGTGACTTACTCTTCAGCTCAAGGTAGACAGAGATATATTGGTGAGCTTCTGTGCTAACCACCAGTGATATCCCAGACACAGTTATCACACTGTGAGATGCCACAGAGGCCTCCAGCAGCTCCCTAAAATGATATACAGAATCCAACAACAGAATTAAGGTCACCTGTACAGTTACTGCGATGGGATTGCCATCCAGCTCTTTTGATGGCAGAAACTTGTCCAGTAGCTGGCATAAGTCTAATGTTATGGTTTGGGACATCCTTTATGTCATTTGCACCGATTTTTAGGTGCAGCAAATGACTAGCCTGTAGATCCTGTTCCGGATAAGAGCCCTCCTCCACCATGGTGGCTCTTGATCTGATGCTTCTCACCCTGAACACTGTGTGGCAATCTGTGGTGGCTGCTCTTGTTGCAGCTATAATTGTTTCCAAAGTGGCTCCTTTGCAGTAATATGATTGAAAGAAGAATTGCTGGATTGACCTCTGCAATGCTTCCTCAACTTACAGTAGATCTGTGAGAACTGTAAGAGAAGTACACAGTCTCAATAAAGGGACACTTCATCATTAACATGCTTCCCCATGAAGCTCCAGGTGATTTCCTCATAGATGGTTGTCTCTCAGCTGGCCAAGGTCCCACGTAGTATGCACCCATTTGATCATGCGTGACAGGATGTTGACAGGATAATTCCTTGCTGTCAATCTCACAGGAACATGGCAGTATGTAGTACTGCAAGATTACCCTTAAATCTGATGATATCTTTTTCCATACTGTTCAGTAATCCAGACCTCACGTAAGATGGCCCAAGAAAGTGTCCATGTCAGGATATCCCTGTACAATTTTCCCTCCCTAACAAAGCCAGAGCTACTACAGGAGGCCTGCTTCATCAGCTTTCGGCTTGAGTGTGAGGCAGTCTCACAGATTGTAGTCCGAGGTACTGTGTGGCTTGGCCGATGGAAGATGAGATGTTGAATGAATACAAGACAAAAACAATCAAGTGTGAAGTTTAGGTCTCCTGAAGATTATACCATATGAGAGCCAAAGAATTGTCAAACCACCAATACATTAAAGAGAATCTTAGGGCATAATTTCCCCTCCCTGTGATGGTAAGAACTATGGCACGTTCAATGAATTAGCCACAATCTCTAAGTCACGTCATTTTGCAACACATGACTCGCAAAAATTTTGGAATGCAGGGCATGGTTTTGGTGGATGCAACAGAATGTACTTCTCATACCCTCTAACTTCAAATAATGATCTTCTTAATGTTGATCTTATTTCACACACCTCCTGTGCAGTGCAACCTGTATGCTTCACTCTGGCAAAGCACTGTATGAACTGTATGTCCTTGCTTATTATGATCTGCCTGTACTGCTCACAAACAAAGCTTTTCACTGTACTTAGGTACACATGACTACAGTTAATCAAGTCAAATCAAACAGATTGTCTGCTTCGTTTTGGCAATAGTGTTAAATCTGGTATCTGCACTGAATACCTGCACTAGCTTCATAATTTGTGCCATCTTTTCGAAATGATTTGATGTTTATTTGGAAAGCTTTAGTGGAGTCTGAATCTATAACAAGCTCCATTATCTACTCAGACAGCTCAGCCTCTGAGAAATCACAGTCCTATGTTTACCCTGTACCTAGTCACAAACCTGATCAATTGATTCTTGTGGCTGTTGCCTATAAGATATCGGCTCCAAATGGTGAATTATAAATTTCACTTCTATATATCTAGCTGGTCTTCCAGCATTTTGTATAGTTTGCAGGATCTCATTGCTATCTTTAGATGGATCTCATGTATTGTCTCTGCACAACCGCTCAGTCTAAAGGCTATCTTTATTTTTACCAGTTGCTTATCGGTTCTGCAATGGCTAAATCTAAAAAGCAGAACTCCATTCTTGAAAAAAACCTAAGTTCTGGGAGGACATATGTAACCTTGCTAGTGATTTTTGACTATAAAGCTAGTCCATATGGAAATTCCACAATGCAGCTGCTATGCTTCTTTTGCTTTGATTTTCTTCCCTGTGCTGTGGCTCCAATATTTTTGTTTTGTTTTACATGCTGTATTCTTGTGCACAGGAATGACAGCCAAGGTTGTCTAGAGGCCATGCAGCTTTCGCAACCCTCTTCTGAACCAACTCTCTACACAACCAATTTGACCAGATGAAGAAACGAAGATGTGAAAAGAAATTCTCACAAATGAAGAATTTGCTGGCCAGCACCAATTCATAGTATTTTTTGGTTCTCGGATCTCGGTGTAACTTCTACGCGGCTTCAGGTTTTGTCCGAGCTCTTTAGTTATGGTTTTCAAGTTCACATCACTAACTTCACTTTTCATAGAATGAGTTACTGCTGATCACTACATTGTATCCTTGTGTTGAGTTTCTTAAAAATAATTATGGCTCTTGTACTGGATTGATAAACAACATACTCAATTTACTTAAAAATCTCTGATAGACTTAAGTTTTGACAAACTGATAATTTGTACAGTGACTAAAAAGTTGTGCTCCTCCTCAATGTGACATGCTGCTGCTTGGAGTCATGGCTATAGGTCATATGCTGCCACCCTGGCCCTTGGTTTTATTAACGCACTCAGCTCTTAAAACATTAACATAACAGCATCAACATATCAAGCATTCTAGCTCTTCTGTGCAGTTAATTGCTTACTGGCTGAAACTGCCCATGCTTGAATTTGTCCGCACATTTGGGTTGGCTACTGCATTTGTGCCCTTTGTTGCTGATATACAGCCTACAGCTAAAATTATTATGGACAGAACAGTTCAGGCATCTTTCAGTACTCAGTATTGTGTGATCAACTGATAGAGATATGGTATTAACAATTGAGAAGGTGTTGGAAAGTGGAGAGTTTGTATGTCCATATGTTTGAAGCAGTTTAAAGAAGTTAACTTTTGAGACTTTGAACACAGAAGTGAGAAAAAGGGTTAAAAATAAATGAGTAGGTTAATATTTTGATTAGCAGTGCTCAAGGTCAATGCACTGCGAAACCAAGAAGGGAGAAATAAGATAACATTCTCTCCAAACAACCGAGCTCTCGATTGTAACTATAGCGCTGTTATGTGCTTAATGGGGACTGGAGGGCTTTCTGTTCATGGGAATGAGGAATACTGGGGAGAGTTGTCCCCATTTCAATTCCTAAGACGAGTCAGAGTTAATGTTTTGGGTCTGTGACCCTTCCTCAGAACTTTTCTTCACAGATGCTGCCAGATCTGTCGAGCTTTTCCAGCAACTTCTATTTTTGTTTCTGATTTACGGTATCCACAGTCCTTTTGGTTCTTATTTCCTAAGAAGAGTCATATTGGACTCAAAACATTAACTCTCTTTCCCTGACAGCAGATGCTGCTGAATCTTCTGAGTTTTTCCAGCACATTTTCTAGTGTTCTGTTACATCTTGTAATGTTGATTCAGAGTATCATTCTGTTGGAGCTCTTACTTGGAAGTTTGGGAGAAACAGAAATAAAAAAAAATGCAGAGGTGGTGACATCAGAATGAGCTCTATCACTTTAAATCCATTTGACAGGAGCCCATGTTACCAGGTGTATAACTTCCAGATGTCAAGGAAACCTAGGACTTAATACTCTCTCTTGGGAAGGAGCGTCACTTTTAGAGCATAGGATTACACAGGATCCCAAAAGCCACCCTCATAAGGAGGAACATATACTTTGCATTTTTAAATTATGTATGTTTTTAGTCTGTGTAAATCCTTGACATCCTGGGATGTCAATACTCCAAATGTAGCAGTTTTTCTGTGTCCTGCCAATCATTAATCTGTCAATAACCTTACTTAGGCTAGTGAAGTCTGTAATACCAATAGTTTGTCTGTGAAACTCTCATGTAAACCCAAGCCAGCATTATCAAGTCTTGAGATAACAAGCATGGGGCTGGATGAACACAGCAGGTCAAGCAGCATCATAGAAGCAGGAAAACTTGACGTTTCGGGCCTAAACCCTTCATCAGAAATGGGGGAGGGGAAGAGGGTTCTGAAATAAATAGGGAGAGAGGGGGAGGCGGATAGAGGATGGATAGAGGAGAGGATAGGTGGAGAGGAGGCAGACAAGTCGAAGAGGCGGGGATGGAGCCAGTAAAGGTGAGTGTAGGTAGGGGGGTAGGGAGGAGATAGGTCAGTCCAGGGAGGACGGACAGGTCAAGGGGGCGGGATGATGTTAGTAGATAGGAGATGGGGGTGTGGCTTGGGGTGAGAGGAAAAACAGGTTAGGGAGGTGGAGACGAGCTGGGCTGGTTTTGGGATGCGGTTGGGGGAGGGGAGATTTTGAAGCTTGTGAAATCCACATTGATACCATTGGGCTGCAGGGTTCCCAGGCTGAATATGATTTGCTGTTCCTGCAGCCTTCTGGTGGCATCACTGTGGCATTGTAGGAGGCCCAGGATGGACATGTCATCTGAGGAATGGGAGGGGGAGTTGAAATGGTTCGCGACTGGGAGGTGCAGTTGTTTGTTGCGAACTGAGCGCAGGTGTTCTGCAAAGCGGTCCCCAAGCCTCCGCTTGGTTTCCCCGATGTAGAGGAAGCCACAACGGGTACAGCGGATGCAGTATACCACATTGGCAGATGTGCAGGTGAACCTCTGCCTGATGTGGAAAGTCTTCTTGGGGCCTGGGATTGGGGTGAGGGAGGAGGTGTGGGGGCAGGTGTAGCACTTCCTGCGGTTACAAGGAAAAGTGCCGGGTGTGGTGGGGCTGGAGGGGAGTGTGGAGCGGACAAGGGAGTCACGGAGGGAGTGGTCCCTCCGGAAGGCAGATAAGGGTGGGGAGGGAAAAATGTCTTTGGTGGTGGGGTCTGATTGCAGATGGCGGAAGTGTCGGAGGATGATGCGTTGGATCCGGAGGTTGGTGGGGTGGTATGTGAGGACGAGGGGGATTCTTTTTTGGTTATTATTGCGGGGACGGGGCATGAGGGATGTGTTCCGGGAAATGTGGGAGACACGGTCAAGGGCGTTCTCGACCAACGTGGGGGGGAAGTTGCGGTCCTTGAAGAATGAGGACATTTGAGATGTACGGGAGTGGAATGTCTCATCCTGGGAGCAGATGCGGCGGAGGCGAAGGAATTGGGAATAGGGGATGGCATTTTTGCAGGAGGGTGGGTGGGAGGAGGTGTATTCCAGGTAGCTGTGGGAGTCTTGAACCCATTTGAAATCCTTTCAATATGTTTGTGTGCTCAGTTGCAGTGAGAGTGGATAGAAAGTGCTTTCGAGCACCTGAGGAGATTATGTTCAAATTAGAAGAGAAAGGAGGCTCCACACATTGTGACAAGAAAACAGGAAGAAATTACAGATACAAATCTAACAAGAAGAAACCAATTTGCTTAAGGAACACAACATATTAAAGGATTCTATTTGCTGCTGTAATTGGTTTGGCATGTACCTGATGAACAGGATGTACTGCTTGCTCCATTGCTTCTAGCCACCTGCAACAAATAGGAGATAGACAAATGCATTTTCACCTGGTTAACAGAGAAAAGATAATCCAAGAATCAGCATTTTTTTAAAAAATGCATGAACATATACTTCTATATTTTCAATGTGCTGGATATTACAATAATATGGTCCAATATTTTTCTTCCTAGGGGTATGAATCTGTATGGAAACTCACATCAGATTGAGGCCCAAATGAATTGAGCTGTCTATTTAAGTCAATAACTTAAAAGTCACTCAAGGATTCAGTGGCACGACCTCATTGTGTGATGAAACTGTGGCTCTGAAATTATTCTAGGGTGCCCTGAATGGATTCACCAAAAATCCTCTGTTTTATAAGCCAATTGTGTGAAATGGGTGAATGTCCCTTTTTAAAATAACAAGTGGGAGAGTTGTAAATGAATGCTATAGGTGTAGGCCTTAACTCAGGGGTGTTACCTCCTCCCTTGACTCTGAAACTCATGGGGTTAAGACTACTTCAGAGGCTTAAGCACAATGTTTAGATTGAAAAGTTAGGGTAATACTAAGCATGCTGCAATGTTGGTTGGGCTGGAAATGCTAAACCAAGGTGGATGTAAAAGATCCAATTACAATTTTAGACAAGAGCAGAGCAGTTCTTCCATTATCCTGGCCAATGTTGGCCACTCAGTTTCACTAAAGACAAGATATTTGGTCATTTATTTCTTACCGTTTGTGAAAACTTGTAGCAAATTGACTACGTATTTTATAGTAGCGTGACAATAATGACATGTCAGAAATTCTTCATTTGAGATGGTCTGATGTTGTTACAAAGATAGACATTCTTTCTTTCAGTTATGTTAGAATCTCACTGGCCCTCGTCTTGCGGCCCATGAACGGTGATTAACTCCATGACATACATCCTGGCAGAATGAATCAATGTGAATAAGTTGGGCTGAATGTCCAGCAGTTACACTAGTTTTTATATTGATATTTCTCAAGCTGCTTAGGGGTGCCAGTGAATGGTGGGTTCCTGGGATGTTGGAGGCTGGCACAAGGGAGTAGTTAGGATTGTTTTTCAATTTAACGTAATTAAAAACCACTTGCCTGCTTTTAAGCAAAAGGCAGCTCAAGGGTTGTGACTTGAGCTAATGAGATCAGCAGGGCCGGGGAGAGAAATCATGGGGCCTGCTGCATCCCCTGTTTCTGGGTCTCTTTTTACCCACTCCCTAATATTAAACATGCCTCTTCATATCCATCAGGTGCCACGAAACTGCAACCATATTCATAGTAGTGTTGGATAGGTCTAACAAAACTTCTTGGCTTTTGTACTCTTCACCTCTGCAAAGACCATTAATAGCTCAGGTTTCAATGTTTTACAATGACAGCATTGTCAGACGTTTGCATACAAACTAGCTATTCATGCTATGTAACCAGCTCTGCACCTTTGAAGCTGACCATTTGCAATATTTGTGCAGCAACAATAGTCGAAAGACTTAAAAATCACAACGAGCACTGCAAACAACTATCTTTTTTGCAAATTAAAGTATCTTGATCTTTCAGTGACATATTCTATTGTTGCATGACTCCTGGTTTTACTCTTGCGTTTAAAAATAACATCTCATCCCGTAAATTAGCACCAACACATTCAGCTGCAATAAGACATTATTTCTCTCCATACAAGTAGGCTTTGACAACAGAAAAAATACACACTTTCCAACTGGATGGTAATTTCTTTTTCATTTTTAAACTGAAATAAACTACATTTGAAAATGCCCAGAATTAAGTAAATAACAGGAGAGCAAAATACTGTATATGTAGGAAACGAGGCTTTTTATTTAAGATCATCTTAAGATTTTCTTAAGGGCTAACTACTAGTTTTCAGGGGCTCCTTTTCCATTTCTTCTAACTTCCTTATTAAGTTTTGAATTGACATTGTAACATGACCTTCTTATTTGGGTTGTTGTATGTGCTTTTTTGAAGCATATAGAAGCAACATTAAAGCAATGTAGTACCCTCAATAAATATCACCGCTCCCATTAAATTTAAAGCCACAGACAAGAATGCATTAATGTTTCGGACAATACAATAGTTAAGTTTGCACAAGAAAACAGGCAGTAGGTTAACATGAAAAGCTTTTCTTTCACAATAACTGACACACTTCTGTATATAAAAAGCCATCACCCTAATCATATCTTCCATAGATCAAGGTCACAGTTGATGTATTTCCATTGCATATATACATAGTTGGAAGATTTTAAACAGGGATTTGCTACTTTTTTTGCTGCGTTTCAAATCTCAATCTTGAATTTAAATTTAACAGTTGTCACAGTATTTATCACAATAGCAGCTCAAATATTAGCTCCTAAACACATGCAATGTTAAGCTTGAGCTTCCACATTCATATGAAATGAAATGAAATTATTTCAGTAATTTGATTTTCTTGGCTGCCAGTTGCTGACTGTTCTTTATTGAGATTTAAAACTGTTCTTTCTTCTTTGTAGAGATAACACAGCGTGGAGCTCGATGAACACAGCAGGCCAGGCAGCATCAGAGGAGCAGGAAAGCTGATGTTTCGGGTCAGGTCCCTCTTCAGAAATGGGAAGGGGAAGGGGGCTCAGAAATAAATAGAGAGGAGGGTGGGGCTGGGGAAGATCGGTTGGATGGTGATAGATGAGTGCAAGTTGGGGATTGGTCAGTGATGTCGGAGGGGCAGATAGGTGGGAGAGAAAATGGACAGGTTGTGTCAGGTCAAGGAGGACGGGATGAGAGGCAGGGTTGGTTATGGGATGAGGCCAGGGGTGGGGAGATTTTGAAACTGGTAAAACGCTGGTGTGTTTTAGTGATTAAAATTACTGATCAAAATAATAAACTCCCCTTAGTAGTCTAAAAATGCTGCTTTGAGCTGAATTTTTAATTCTGTACCTTTTCATTTCCTGGTTTGAAGTTGAACAGAAATACAACATTCTGTTCCTCGATTGTAGCATACATTTAAAGACAAATGGTTTTCCCAAGCTTGTGTCAACTGCAACTTCAGCCCCTTCCAGCTTCATCACATCAAGTGGTCGGCACTTTCCTTCGTCCTACATACACAAGTATTGTTGAAGTAAGTTTACATCCAGGTCTAATAGATCAATACATCATAGTATTTTGAAATTGAAGACACATTAATGGTGCTCCTGTTAGGCGCTCAAGTTCCAATTGAGGTCTTGGGACGGTGGTGACCTGGAGTGCAGGGAGCGGAATTGGAGGTGGCCAGGTTGCTGTGGCATAATTATTACAAGTAGTTCCAGTCTTCCAGTCAGAAAGTTAAACAGTTTGATTTCAGTCTCTCATTTTTGTTACTGAATACCTTATAACATGTTAATCCTGAACAGAAATTGTATGAACAACCGTTTGAGCTGCCTGATGTGACTGGCATACTAAACACTAATAAAGCAGTCATTATAATTAATGCTTAAAAGATGGGCAAATAGAATAATTGATTCTCAGTTTTGAGCACTCAAATCAAAACCTTTTCAATGCTTCCCAGTCTCATCTTAAAGCATAAATGCACATTGAAGCCAACCCAGAACTGCCAATCTACCATGATCTTAAGAACCTGCTGAAGGTGCCACTTCAATTATGCAAACATTTCTGGGTCTCTGGGACTACTCCAGCGTTGCAGGTTTTGACAGAAAGGTCAAATGTACAGCTTTTGGCTGATATTAGTGTCACCATCAAAAGCCTGGTGAGTGATCTGTCAATGCAGCCTCCTTCAAAGAGTGGTCAACACTTGACAGCATCCACACTCTCCACTCAAGGATATCACACCTCATCTGCATGTATTTTCAAAGAGAGCTATGCCTGTGCCTGTGGTCACCCAGATCAAACTGCTTGTCAATTGTGGATGAATGTAGCCTACAACGTTTGCAGCAGGATTCTAGCAAACACTGCAGTGGCGTAACTTGGCTGTCCGAGTTGGACTTTGACATCTCGCAGCTTTTGCAAGTCTAACATGAGAATTCTAAACCTCAGGAAACGGGGAGGTCTTGGAGGGTGTGCACTAACTGATTTTGTTCAATCATTTCACAGTAAATAAGATACTTAATCCAAAAAATAAGACTATTAATTATTGGTGATTATGACAGTACCAGAAAGATTGAAGACATACACTTGTGTTTGGTCGAAATTACAGGTGGGCAGGGCCATAGTTAGTTATGGTGGGTGTGTAGATCACTTCCTGTCAGTAACAGGATTGGGGTGATGGTTCCCACCAGTGACAGGACGTGGGGAGAGGGGCTGAATGGTGCCTATGACAAGGTTCAGTTCATGTGAGTGATTGGGGAAGGGTTTATGTATAATGCCATTGCTACCTGTCAATGGCAAATGAGAGCAAACAAAAATAGAAAGTGCTGGAAAAACTCAGCAGGTCTAGCAGCATCTGTGGAGCTAAAAGCAGAGTTAACATTTCAGGTCCAGTGGTCCTTTGTCAGATCTGGAAAAAGATGGCATTTTTGCTGATGACAGTGGGGTGTAGTTTGAAGGGGAGGGGGAGAACGAGTGAATTGAATAGATTTAGACAGTGTCCAGAGTGAAATAGAAAAAAAGGAAGTAAACAAAGGGTTTGCTGATAATGAACTGGATGTGAAGTAATTCCTGAATGTGTGCTAACGAGAAATGTGAAGAGTTTAAAATGGATTGGCTGTGCTGGGAGCAACCATTTGGGAGCTTGGGGGTAGTTAGTAAACATGGAGGAAGGTTAGAGACAAAAAAAAATGCAAATGCTGGAATCCAGGTAAACAAACAGGAGGCTGGAAGAACACAGAAGGCCAGGCAGCATTTGGAGGAAAGGAGCAGTCAACACTTCGGGTATTACTCTTTTTCAGGACTGGATGTGGGGTTAGGGGGAGCTGCAGGTAAAGGGGGAAGAGAAGTGGAGGCAGAATGGTAGTGAGAGGTGGACACTGGTAGTACGTTGGTCGATGGGAGGGATTCTCTAAAATTCTTAAACTCATTGTTACGTATGGAGGACAAGATAGTGCTCTGCAATGATTACTTCCAGCACAGCCAAACCATTCTCAACTATTCACACTTCTCATTAGTATCCATTCTGAATTTACTACTCTCCTGGCTTATCATCAGCAATTTCTCTGTTTGCTTACCTTTTCTCTCTGTCTGTCTCTTTCTCTCTCTCTGTCTCTGTTACCCACCCTCTACTGAATTCCTTTGGCACACAGGCATCAGAAAAAATATGAGCCGATTTCAGTTTTGAAAAGGGTCACTAAACTTGAAACATTAACTTTGGTTTTCTCTCCATTGCTGTTGCTGGACTTGTTGAGTTTCCTCTAGCACACTCTGTTTTTGTTTTAGAACTCCAGCAACTGCAGTTCATAAAGTCTCTAGTGGCTCATTGAGTTCACACCAACCCTCCAAAGAGCATCCACCCAGACCCAACTCCTACTTTTGCAACCCTGCATTTCCCATGGCTAATCCACCTAGCCAGCACATCCCTGAACTCTATGGGCAATTTAGCATAGCCAATCCTCCCAACCTGCACATTTTTGGATTGTGGGACACAGGGAGAATGTGCAACCTCCACATAGACAGTTGCCCGAGGGTGGAATTGAACCCAGTTCCCTGATACTGTGAGGCAGCAATGCTAACCATTGTGTCACCCCAGTTCTTTGTTTTATTTTTACACTAGTGAGGGGTACGGTGTGATGGTTCTGTCAACATGATGGTGTGTGTTATGGGTATTCGTTCTCAATTTCTCCACAACTTTTGAGTGGTTGACTACTAATACACCTCCATCATTGTGGGCATTATATAGTACTGCACAAAGCAGGTTTCATTCCTAAAATTCCCAATATAGTTAACACCTGCAAAGGTCTCCTCACTAGTGTCTGTTTAGCTACTTCAGGTGTCCCCTAAAGTTTTCTTTTACTAGCATTCTCCTGTTTCCACATTTATTTACCTCTCTTTTGGGACATAATGTGTAAGCACATGTTTAGTTTATCTAACATTCACTGTCAACGCCACAGCTTACTTCTCTGATACTATCGTAATACTGTGATAGTTACTGTGCTTTCTGACTGCAGTTCAATATTGCAAAGATTGAAATCATCTCATTAATCCTGGTCAGATATTTTGTACCTCAGTCCTCAATCTTATCTCTCTTCCTGATTATGGTAAATGATCTTTGAGCTCTTCATGCTTCAAATCCTATTGAGTTAAATATGAAGAATGTCTATATTCACCTCTATATCACTTATCTTCATTCCTTTCCTCATCTCCACTGCTGCAGAATCACTTATTCACATCCTGATTTAATCTTTCTAATATGCTCTCTCTCAAATCTATTAAGCTTCACCTAAATTTGAACAAATTTCCATTTGCTAATCCCTCTATGCCTCTCTTAATTTCCATGTGATGACCTCCAGCTTCAAGTCTTTGCTTGTATCCCCATTTCCGACTCTCCTGCTCCTTTCACGCTACTATTGCTGACATGTTGCACCAGCTGTCTGAAGTGTCTTGAAAGACTGTTTGGATGGTTGACAGTGAAGAAAAAAGATTTTGGGTTTTGGGAGGGTATAGACAGATTGGTCAGATGGACAGATCAGTGGCAATATATGTAATTTAGTCCTGACAAGTACAAGTTGACACATTTTGGAAGCAGTGACAAGACAAGGGAATACTCAATGAATGGCACGGGACTTGGAAGCTCAGAGGAACAGAAGGATCTTGGGGTGCTGGTTCATAGAGCCCTGAAGGAGGCAAGACAGCTTCTAAGCTGTTGTTTGATTCACTCTTATTTCATAACATTGCCATACATTTGGAATTCTATAATTTCCTCGCACCTTTTTGTTCTTGTAATAGTAGAATAAACCGTTGTGTTTTAAAACAAACCATCTCTTTCTCCAGCCTTTTAGGAGTCCTGATTGATTGCGCTTATGCAAGTATCCACGGCATGCTGGTCTAGGGGTGTTGGGGCATCGACTGATGTCTGACCCTACTACGAGGGTTAAAATGTCTGGTCCTAGAATTAAATACAAAAAAAGACAGTTAATGATCTAATACTATTTCATTGCTGTCCATATATAATACTGAGTCATTTTATTTGACTCATTTTTAAAAATAAAATTTCACAAGTACAGTGTATTTTGAACTGGGTGGAGATATTTAATGTAGGAGCAAATTACTGCAGATGCTGGAATCTGAACTGAAAACAAAATATGCTGGACATCACAACGGGTCAGGCAGAATCTATGGAGAGAAAGTAAGTTAACGTTTCGAGTCTAGATGGCTTTCTAATTTCCAACTTAGTTTTTGGAGAAAGGACCTTGTTTTTAAATCAGGTTTGTGATGGAGTACTCACCATCTGCTTCTCTATATACAGCTGTACAAACTTTCAAGAAACTGAATAATTTGGCGACAAAGTATTCAAGTCAATTACAGCAACTGTTTTTGGACAAAATATCCATCTCTTTGCCATTTTTGTACAATTGGCACATATTGGCCTGGATTTCCTGGTCTGTGAATAGTCAAAGACTGGACATACTCCAAGAGATATGTATTGTGATTATGTATTCCCTGTATTTTCCCACTCATCTGACTTACAATTCCGCTTCTCAATTACTATCCTACACTCCCTCCCTGCCAGCTGCCGCTTAACCACCTTCCATCCTATGTCCACCACTCACCTGGCACCCTGCCTCTGTCTGTCACCTTATGCCCTCACCCTATGCACTGACTATGGGGGAGTTGCCTGGGAATTTGATACTTCTGGATGGTCAGTTTCCTGGCGTTGGGAAGCTTCTAATGAAGTCTCCAGGTCTGATTTAGGTTGGAGATTCTGGGAGACTCCAACTCACTGTCCTTAATAGCTACCCAGGAAATGTTGGAGGAATCAGCTCTCATGTTTGGCTAACCACACAATTGTCCCCACCTCCCACACCAGTCACACACAGTGACATTGTTTCGTGGATAATCGACACACCCTACTCCAGAACACTCTCGTCCCTCAAACCACACACACTTACCCAATACCATTCTCTCCCAGTTTGACAAACACTCCCACCTTCTCCCTGTTCTGTGCTGACCTGACTCACTCTCCCCTCCGCCTCTGCCTCAACTCCACTGATCCCCACCTAGACATAACAGCACATAATTGTTTTAGCCAAAAATTTCCTTTTTATGTACTAATAGAAACTGTTACAGTACAGTTTTATGATTTTTTCCGCAGATTACATTATATTTAGTTCTCCCATATCAGATACTGGTTCTCCTTTCCTCTAATCTAAAAGCCCCTCAGTCCTTGATTTACTACTATTTCTGGCAACTTTTCTTTTAATTTCCTTTGCCAGCTCATGCTTGACTGATATTCTTTGTCCGATTGCATCTCGACAGAATGTATATTTGCTGTATGTCATGAAATAGCTTTTTAAAGATAATATTGCCTGCATCAACTTCTGGCCTTTTAATGTATTTTATCAATTCACCTCAGCCAATTTGAGCCTCATGCCTTCATAATTCCTTTCCTTTATTCAAATGTAACACCATTGCTTCATATTAAACTACCTCACCGTCAAACATAAAGTCAAATTCTATTATGTTGTGGTGATTTTCCATAAAGGTTCTTATACAACAAGGTAACTAGTTAGCCCTTTTTAATGAAATAACACCAGACATAAAATAGCATGTCCTTTAGTTGGCTCCTCCTCACCCTGCTCTAGAAAATTATCCCACACACACTCCGGAAACTCACCCTCCAAACCTTCAGTACTCATATGGTTTACCCAGACTATACCAGACTGAATTTGCTGATGATTACTGTGTTACCCATGTTACAAGCCTCACGTGCCTGCTGATTGATATAATCTCCCACACTACCACAACTCATTGATGGCCTATAAATAACTCCAACCAATGCCTGCTGGCCCTTGCTGTTTCTTAGCTTCATCCAAACAAATTTCATGCATTATACTTCTGAACTGAGATCTTCCCTTATTATTAGTACAATCCCACCTCTTTTGTCTGTCCTTTCTGAACATTAAATATCATTGAACGTTCAGTTCCCAGGCCTGATCACAATGCAGGCATACTTCTATAATGGCAGTTAGATCATACCCTTGCATCTCTATTTGTGCTTTTAGATCAGCTGCCTTGATGTAAATACTGTGTTCATTCAGTGTCTTTAACATTTTCTTTTTGACATCATTCTGCATTCAAAGCATAATTGATGCTAATAATTGTTTCTCACATCTTATAGTCTCCCTAGCAATTTTTGTACTTCTTATTACCACAATTATTTCCTTCTGATTTGGATTACCCCTCACGTTCCTATACACCTGACAATCTAGATTAAACCCATCCCAACACATTAGCAATTGTCCCTGCCAGTCTATCAGTCTCAGACATGCTAAAGTGTAATTTGTCTAGCTTGTATAGATCCCACCTGCCACAGAACCGGTCCCAATGCCTCAGAAAGTTGATGGTCTGTCTCGTACACCGGCTCTCCAGCCACGTATTCAATCGATCAGTTCTCCTGTTCTTACGCTTGTTAGCACATAGTATTGGGAGTAATCCTAAGATTATTGTTCTTGAAGTCCTGTTCATGAATTTCCTCCCTAATTCCCTGAAATCCTTTCAGGATCTTCTCTCTTCTTACCTATGTCTTTGGTTTTGTTAAAGGCCACAAACTTCTGGCTGATTCTCCTTCCCTAGAAAGATGTCACGTAGCTTCGAAATATAGAAATAGGAGTAGAGGTAGGCCATTCAGCCCTTTGAGCTGGCTCCACCATTTGTTATGATTATGGCTGATCATCCAACTCAATAGCCTGTTTCTGTTTCTCCCCCCTTCAACTACCCTTTGATTATTTTATCCCCAAGTGCTACATCCAGCTCCTGAAATCATACAATTTCTTGTCTTTGACTGCTTTCTGTTGTAGTGAATTCCACAGGCTCACTGTTCTCTAGGTGAAAACATTTCTCCTCAGCTCAGTCCTAAATGACTTACTCTATATCCTTAAGAAATGACCCCTATTTCTGGACTCCCTCATCATTGGGAATATCCTTCCTGCATCTACCCTCTCTAGTCCTGTTAGGATTTTATGAGATCCCTTCCATTTTTCTGAAATCCAATGAATATAATCCTAACCAATTCAACTTCCCCTCAAACATCAGTTGTCAGATAGAGACCAAAACTGCAGGCAATATTGCGGGTGTGGCCTCATCAAGGCCCTGTATAATTGCAACAAGGTATCCCTGCTCCATGACATCCTTGATGCTGGCACACAGGTGGCAACACACATTCTTGGAGTCATGTTTAATGCTGCAGAAGTACCTGTCTGATCCCCTAACTATGGAATCTCCTGTCACTGTTGTCTTTTCATTCTTCTTCCTCCATCCTCTGCAGCTGAGATGTTGGTGGCGCTGTGCACTGGTTTCTGTCTTCAACCCCTACAGATTGTGCTCCCCAGTTTCCAAAATGGAATACTGATTAGCCTGCAGCATTGACACGACCTGCTTGGTTCTCCTAGATTGCATGGTGGTCAGCCATTCCCTCTCTGCCTGCAAGATGCCAGCTGCAAAAGTTTAAAAACACACAGTTCAAGCTTAGGTAGCCAGTGGCACTCCCTGCAATACGTTTGTCTGAGACACAGGGTATGTCTTCACACATGCAACAGGATGTAATTCCACTTTGTCCAGCTTATTTGTCATTTTATAACTGTAAAATTATTTGTTATCCTTAGAATAAGAATAAACTTATGACAAAAATTTTACTTGACTGATGTTAAAAGAAGGGTCACTGGACCAGAAACGTTAACTCTGATTTTCTCTTCACAGATGCTGCCAGACCTGCTGAACTTCTCCAGTTGACTTCCCTTTTGATGTTCCTTATTGAAATCCAAATTTCTGTTTCTTCTTTATGAACTATATATTCTTCTAACTTTAAGCTAGCTTCTCACCAGACAATGAACTTCCAGTGTTCCTATATCACTTTTGGATTCTTGGAACATCTAAATTTTGGAATCTGGCAGCGAGTGTCATTAAAAAAGAATGTGATTTCAACTGACCGCTGTGTAAAAACCAGTCTTGGGCTTGACTGCTTCGGTGGGAAAGGCCCCTAGCCCAGAGCTGGCATGTGCAGCTTGTCCAAAGCAAAGTGTGTACTCTTTTGTCTAAACTGAACAGGGCGTAGCGTTTCCTACCCTGAGTGGAAGATCTCTGTGTATCTCTAAACATTAAACACTGTCTTTAATGTCAACAAAGCTGATTTTTTTTTAGGGTTGCAGCACATCCTGATCAAGTTCTGGCACTCACTGCCTATATTGAAAAGGACTTCTTAAACAATCCCTTCAACAAGGGAAAATGCAAAAAGAAGACTGGCCAACAAACTCTCTCAGTTCAAGGAGCAGAGCAAAAATCACGTTCTTTGGTCATAGACAATCAGTTTGGATTGGACAGTAATTTCCATATCCCAAGAAGAGTACAATAAAAATATTAGATTATAACTTTGACTTCAGACCTCCCTGGGTCGGAGGCGAGATTGGCAGAGCTTCTGATCATCCCATGTATGCAGCACTGATTGCCACCCAAACCTTATTATGAGAGTTATTAATGTGTTTTGGTGGACTTGAGTCCTGTGTGTTTTCTGGTATTCTTAGGTCACTGCTTGGACAGAGGATTTGCTGTGATTCTTTGCAAAGTTGATTGGTCAGCAATAGATGATTGTGGAGAAAAGCAATCTTTAAAATTTTGTCAGATCCCCAGATCAATGCACTGTAATAAGCTTGCTTCATTTCGCCCCACATTACTTCAAGGGGAGCACAAGACTGGAGAAGCAGTGTTTGAGTGAGTAATGTGCTGGAAAAGGTTCCAGAAGTTGGATGGACATTGCATGGATTTGGGGATAAGAATTCAACATTGTCAATTCCTCAGTTAGCTAAATTGTATTGTTTTTGCATGGAATGATGAGTGAGGTTTTGACCCATATGTGTTTCATTAAGGTGATCCTATCAACTCAACCCCTGTACCACTTTAAGCCATTTCCTTCTAGGTAATCTTAGAACTAAAATAAAATCATGTTCCAAATGCATGAAAACATTGCATTGCAATGAATATTCAGAGGTACAGATGCATACTTCAGTCAATTGAATCAAACAATAATTTTGCATCTATATTGCATATTTCATGATCATGGTGTGGCTTAAAATGTTCAAATGTTATGAGGTACTGTTGATATTCAATCACTTCCATAATTCATCATTGAATCCCTACAGTGTGGAAACAGGCCCTTTCACCCAACAAGTCCACACCGATCCTTGAAGCATCCCACCCAAACCCTTCCCCCTATAACCCACCTTATCTACACATCCCTGAACTCTATGGGTAATTTAGCATGGCCAATCCACCTAGCCTGCACATCTTTGGACTGTGGGAGGAAACCTAGCACCCGGAGGAAACCCATGCAGACACGGGTAGAATGTCCAAACTCCACACAGACAGTTGCCTGAGGTGGAATTAAACCCAGGTCCCTGGTGCTGAGAGGCAGCAGTGCTAACCACTGAGCCACCGTGCCCATCCCGCGTGCGCCCACCCGCCCCCACCCCTCCACCAATGGGGGCACCAAGGTCATGTCCAGAGCTGTTGAGTTCAAGTGTCTTTGCACTGAAGTAATATTCACTTAAAACTGCAGATGTAATTTCCAGAAGAGAAAAATCCCTTCAAGTATGATGGCTTTTTCACCAGTTTTAGCTTTCAGAGAAAAAGAGAGACGGGATTCAATGTTTCACCGGGGCATTTTCTAACCGCTGCTTTTCCTTTGTCCTGATGTACTTCAGGTTAAATTAAAGAACTGATTTCTAACTGCAAATATTAAAATGTATAGCAAACTGACAGATTATTGTCTTAGGGCAGCCATTTCAGCTGTTTCATCAACTGTCTCCCCTCTTTCGTAGGGTCACAAGTAGGGATGTTCACTAATGATTGCATGATGTTCAGCACCATTTGCGACTCCTAAGATAGTAAAACAGTCCATCACCAAATGCAGAAAGACCTGGACAATATCCAGGCTTGGGCTTAAAAGTAACAAGTTACATTTGTGCCGCATAAATGCTAGGCAGTGACAATCTCCAATAAGAGACAATCTAACCATTGCCCCTTGCCATTCAAAGTTGCTACCATCACAGTATCCCCTAAGATTTTGGTAGTTACCATTGACTAGAATATCGACTGTATGTGCCATATAAATACAACGGCTACAAGAGCAGGTCAGAAGTTAGGAATAAGTGAGAACTCACCACCTGATTCTCCGGAGTCTGTCCACAAGTCAACAGGCACAAGTTAGGAGTATGATAGAATACTCCCCACTTGCCAGGATGGGTCAAACAACACTCAAGAAGCTTGACACCAGGACAAAACATGTCACTAGGTTGACACAACATCCATTCCTCACCACAGATGCTCAGTAGCAGAAGTATGTACGATCTACTACAGGCACTGCAGAAATTCTCAAAAGATCCTTCAATAGCTCCTTCCAAACCCATGACCACTTCCATCTAGAAGGACAAGAGCAGTAGATACATAGGAACACCATCACCTACAATATCCCCTCCAAGCCATTCACCATTTTGATTTGGAAATATATTGCCATTCCTTCACTATCGCTGGATCAAAATCCTGGAATCCCCTATCTAACAGTACTTGTAGGTCTACCTACAACATAGGGACTGCAGCAGCACAAGAAGGCAGCTCACCACCACCTTCTCATGGCAAATAGGGATGGGAAATAAATGCCGGCCCAGCTAACAATGCCTAATTCCTGTGTGAATAAAAAATTACTTTGCGCTTATACAAAGGAAAATGCTTATTAATATCTAAACTGCTGAACGTGTGTACAGATGTACTTATTGTTTCAGTACTATAATTCATAATTTCACCAAATTGGATTGAGATTTTGAATCCAAGTAATTGGCAAAAATTGGAAACATCAGTGGGTCCAGGACCTATGGACTCACACTTGCTCCCAACATATTCTGCCAGTATTTTGTACCCTTCCGTTAATTTTATTTTATCTATTCCAGTAATATGTTCTAATTTTAATTGGTTTTAACCTTTCACGAGGAACCTTGTTCAATGATTTATGGAAGTATAAATAAAACATGCCTTTAGGTTTTCCATGATCTTCTTGGGATATCAATCCCCCGAAAATGCCATGAAAACTTTTTGAGCACAAATTCATGTTTGGCTGTTGATCCTTAGAATACTCCTGCACAAACAATCTTCAGATTTACTCCCAATCAATAGTTTCCAATAGCAGCTACAACAATGGAACCGATCATTTTGCAGTTGCCAAATCTATTTTAGTATCTGTTTTGGAGAATAACATGATGGTCCTTATTCCCTGCATAGAGGTACTTATACCTTGTTTATCATGTCTTTCTTAGTTACTGTCAATGCCTCAGAACTTACAGCACCCTAGGCTAAAAACTAATTATCGCTGGGGATTTTGTTGTTTTGAATCTTTTTACTGTCTGTAAAATACGCTTTCCACTATTTTTGAAGTTAGTTTCCTTATGAACATAAGGAGGGAGTAATCGGATAATAAACTAGACGGTATTGCATTTCCTTCTGTCATCAGTATGGTTTGTAATGTTTTAGCTCTGTCGCCTCCTTTTTGACTATCCCTTGCTATTGTAATATTGAGAAACCTTGTCAATGTTGTACTTAATATGCACAGCTATCTTTTTTCTTTACCTTTGTGGTCGCCGTGTTAACATGTTTATGTACCTCAGCTAACTATCTGCAGTATTTGCAAAAGCTTCACTTCCCTCTTGCTTTGTTCCAGATAAACTTGTTAAACAATTCAGAGTTAGAATCATAGAATCCCTACAGAGTGGAAACAGGCCCTTCAGCCCAACAAGTCCATGTTGACCCTTGGAGCGTCCCACCCAGACCCATCCCCCTATAACCCACACACTCCTGAACACTACAGGCAATTTAACATGGCCAATCCACATCGCCTGCACATCTTGGACTGTAGGAAGAAACCAGAGCATCCGGAGGAAACCCACGCAGACATGGGGAGAATGTGCAAACTCCACACAGACAGACACCCGAATCAAACCAAGGTCCCTGGCGCTGTGAGGCTGCAGTGCTAACCACTGAGCCACCGCGTTTGTTAGTTTCTGCTTTGATGATCCTATTCTTACAATTTTGTGTGGGAGAGGACAGAGGCCTAGGGGATCTTGGATCTGTCAGATTTTTGCTTTTACAAATTTATGCTTAGTGGTTGTTGACTACATTTGCCTGTTGGGATGGCTGCAGGATCTAGAGGTGTAATTTAATCCAGGTGATGGAGGTCTAACTCACTGCCTGGAGAACTAGAGATAGCCATACGTTGCTGATTTTGGGAAAGCCCACTCTAATAAGGGATTAAAGAGACTGGAAGTGGAAATATCACCTCGGTCCTATTGAGCCTGCAATTCCCTGGGCACTATAGGCAATTTAGCATGGCCAATCCACCTAACCTGCACATCTTTGGACAATGCAAAGAAACCAGAGCTAGATAGAGATTGGCAACTCTCGGTTGCAGGTAGCAGCACAGGCAGCAGTGCCATTGGCCTAGGATTTATGAAGGAGACTACAGGTGCATTAGTATGTGAATGTGATTGTTATCAATCACAAGGTTCATGAGGATGATCTCCTGTATGAAGGAATAGTCTTACAAACAAACGCGAAACAGGTTGGGACTCTACTGTTTGGAGTCGAGAAGAATGAGAGATGATCTCATTGAAACATATAGAATTCTCGTGAGGCTTGACAAAATAAATGCTGATATGATGTTTCCCCTCGTGGGGAAGACTGGGCTCAAGGGCATAACCGCATAATTAAAGGGAGCCAATTTAAAAGCAAAATGAGTATGTTTTTTTTCTCAATGTGTTCTGAGTCTTTGGAACTCCTTGCCGCAGCGAGCTGACGGAGGAAGAGTGCTTATTTATATTTACGGCTGAGATAGAAAGATTGTTGATTAGTAGGGAAATCCAGGGTTATGGGGAAAGGGCAGGAGGACAGTCAGATCTGTCATGATCCTATTGCTTAGTGGACCAGACTTGAGGAGCCAAATGACTTACTCCTGTTCCTATTCCTTATGGTCTCATTGTCAGGAACTTGGGGCTTGATTGAGGTATCTGATATCTCTTAAAGCATGAAGACTCTACTACCGCTCCTCTCCCTGGCCAGGTTATGGCCCTGATTGGTACATAAATCAGTGGATCTTCCTGAAAGGAAATGATGCAGAACTCCTCATTGACGCAGTGCTGCCTCACAGTGCCAGGGTTCCGGGCTCAATTCCAGCCTTGGGCGACGGTCTGTATGGAGATTGTACACTCTCCTCCTGTCTGCGTGGCTTTTCTCCAGGTGCTCTGGTTTCTTTGCATTGTCCAAAGATGTGCAGGTTAGGTGGATTGGCCATGCTAAATTGCCTATAGTGCCCAGGGAAGTGCAGGCTCAATAGATTAGCCATGGGAAATGCAGAGTTACAGGAATGGGGTTGGTCTGGATGGAATACTCTTCAGAAGATCAGTGTGGAATCAATGGGCTGAATGGCCTGTTTCCACATTTTAGGGGTGCTGTGATGATTATATGATATACAGTGAACATCTGCAATCTACTGGCATGCTGCAATAATTAATCACAGTGTCTTATAAAAGATGACAAAAGACTAAGTTACCAAACAAAACAAACATTTTACTTCCCTTTGACTGTTCCTACCTTGACGAGCAAGGGTGGCTGCCTCAGAGTGAGGTATGCTGGTCACATCCGTGCCGTTAACAGCCAATACGATGTCACCAATCTGAAGTCCAGCTTCTTCAGCTGCACCATCTGAAATCAAGCCGAGAAATCGCATTTACTTTGTAAAGGAAGTTTGCACCTCTGTTTTATACACAGAAAATGATTTGATAAACCTTATTTGCCTCAAAATTAAATGCAGGAAAAAACTTCAGTCAATGTCTTGTATTTTTAAATTAAAACACATTGAGCTGGATTTTCCCACCCTGACACAGGGGCAACCCAATTCAGCCGGACTTTAAACATTCTGTGTGAAGTACCAGATTCCCAAATTCCTTCTCTTGTTCCTATTATCAGCCATTTACAACTGGGTGTGCTAAGACTACAGGTAGTGAACCCACATTCAGCCACCCTAAAATTGCCAGCTCAAATCTGGGGTTGGTCATTTTTGACTTGACACAGTTTTCACGGAGTGAGACTGCCTTTGAAGTTGATGCGATTCATAGCCACCATGTACTATGAGGAGCCCTATCTGAAATGGGGAAACTTACAGGCAAGTTCAAAATGTGCCAAAGTCACATGTCTTAATGAGAGGCCAAATGATCAATTAGACAATTGGGGTGATTGATGATAAGGTTTTCTCTTTAACAGCAAAATTATCAATAAATTAACCTGCATTCTGAAAGCAAAATAGCTTCCATATAAAATATGTAATAGTCTTCATATAAATACATTATCCACTGGATGACATGGTTTCTGAGTTGAACAGTGCTGAAATTCAGATTTACGTGTGCCAATTGTTCCCTGCAATTTATTTGGCTCATTGAATAACAGCTCAGGTATCAAAACCACATCTTCAAATTGTTGCTGAACTCCTTGAATAACTTCAAAGGCTTTAATGTATTCAGCTCAAGTAGTTGTGTTGATGGAGATATACAATGGAATCTTATTATGAATGGTTGGATGAGTTCCAAATTTACAAAAAGACTTATCTAGACAGGCTTTATTGCCACAGATGGATAAGTATCATTCAATGCATCTGGATTGATAGCTTCATGAGTTCCTAGGAGTTGTTTTTGAATTACTTAACTTTGACAGCTTCATAAGAAGCGCATTTCAAAGACAGGGCTAATGAGTTATGTACATATTGGACTTGGGTGCATTAACGTGGAATATGGAGGGGATTTGGAGTGGGATGACATGGGTGTATGAGAGCATAGGGATTGAGGAGATATTGGGGATATGAAGGAGGTTAAAGGGATGGTTGAGCAGAGGTGAGGGAATGAGGGTTATGGAGCCTAAGACTCCTTTATAGACTTGTCCAATGTGCCAGCAAATGTAAGCTTTCCAAGCAAACCACCTCAGCATTTCCCTGCTTCCAATACAACCTTAGGCTTGCTCTTTCAGCAGAACCCCGTCACCCCACCGTGAAAATAATGTAAACAGGAGCTGGCACTGTTGGTCAGGAGGTAGGATCTCAGCGTCAGGAAATTTTTACACCCTGCGTTAGAGGGGAAAATCCAGACCATTATCTCCTTTTATCATTGTTTATCCAAATCTAGAGCAATTAATCATTAAGCCAGGTGCTGTGATGCAAGATACTTGATTTACATTTGTTAAAACAACATTAGTCAAGGGTGTTAAGGACGGGCAATAGATGCTGCCCTCACCAGTGATGCTTACATTCTATTAATGATTAATTAAAAAAAGTCAATCTACCTAACCAGAATGCCATCTTTTCCTCCCCTTTTTCACTTTATCATTTACCACAAATTATTCCACACCTGAGAAGGGAGGAAGTGATTTGTTGCCAGGGCCTTATAATGATTAATGTTAGGCATGAACTACATGGCATTGATCTAAGATAATGTTCCCACTCATTTTCTCCCTCCCTCAAGTTGGGTAGCATTTGTTCCCGTACTTAGGACATTCCATGATAGCACATCTGAAGTAAAGGGTGAATTGTAGAGCACAGCCCTGCATTCTTGCTGGCACCAGCATTGTTAGAGTCATAGATGTCTACAGAATAGAAAAAGGCTTTTCAGTTCATCGAGTCTGTGCACGTCAAAACAACCATCTAACTCGTTAAATCCCATTTCCAGTACTTGCCCATGGTATTATATGCCTTGGAATTGTAAGTGTACACTTAAATACTTCTCAAATGTTATGGGGGTTTTTGATTTTTACACACACTGAGTTCTAGATTCCCACCACTCTCTGGTGAAAAGAATTTTAGATTTGAGAAGATTTGTAGCTCGGGTTGTGGATGAGGTTGTAGACATACTCGCTGAGCCGGTGTGTTTGGTTGCAGACGTTTCGTCACCCTGCTAGGTAACATCGTCAGTGCGCCTCCGGTGAAGCGTTGGTGTTCTGTCCCATTTGTTATTTATATGCCTCGGTTTGCTGGGGTAGTTGGTCTTACTTCCAGTTCTGTTTTTCAGAGGCGCACTGACGATGTTATCTAGAATGCTGTTGAAACATCTGCAACCAAACACATCAGCTCGGCGAGCAAGAAAAGAATTTTCCTCATGTCCTCTCCAAACCTTCTGCCCTTTATCATAAATCTATACTCCCTGGTCAATGACCCTTCCACCATGGGAAAAGTTGCTTCCTGCCTATCCTATGTATGCCCTTCATTGTTGTATACATCTCAATCATGCCCCTTTCCTCCCTTCAGTCTCCTCTACTCCAAGGAAAACAACACAGTCTGTTCAATCTCCCTTCATAGAAAAAACTCTCCAGCCCAGGCAACATCCTGGTAAATATAAAACAAAAGAACCGTGGATGTTGTAAATCAGGAACAAAAACAAAGTTGCTGGAAAAGCTCAGCAGGTCTGGCAGTATCTGTGAAGAAAAGATCAGAATTAATGTTTTGGGTCCGGTGACACTTCCTCAGTTCTGAGGAAGGTTAACTCTGATTTTTTTTCTTCACAGATGCTGCCAGACCTGTTGAGCTTTCCCAGCAACTTTGTTTTTGATCCTGGTAAATCTCCTCTGCATCCTCTCCAATACTATCACGTCTCTCCTATAATGTGGATTCCAGAACTGCACCCAATACTCTAGCTGTGGCACAATGAACAGTTCCAGCATAACCTCCCTGTTCTTAAATTCTGTGCCTTGGCTAATAAAAGGCAATTATCCCATATGCCTTTTTAATCTCTTTATCTATCTGTCCCACTACTTTAAGGGACTAGTGGACATGCACACCAAAGTCCCTTTGATCTTACTGTTTATCATGTATTCTCTTGCTTTGTTTGTCCTGCCCAAGTGCATCATCTCATAATTAACCAGAGTGAATTCTATTTGCCACTGATCTGGCCATGTGACCAGCTGATCAATATCCTTCTGTAATATAAGGCTATCCTCCTCTTTATTTACTATATCATCCACGAACTTACTGATCAGCCCTCCTATATTCAAGTTTCAGTTGTTTATACATACCACAAACAGCAAGGGTCCCAATACTAATCCCTACAGAATGCCATGTACACAGGTTTCTAGTCACAAAAACACTTCTCGACCATCACCTTCTGCTTCTTGTCAATCAGCCAATTCTGGACACATCTTGCCATACTTTCTCCTATGTGGGAACTTATCAAACGCTTCGCTGAAGTCCAAGTAAACCTTAACAAATCCATTGCCCTCGTCTATACATTTGGTCATATTTTCAAAGAACTTACTCAAGTTGATCAGACATGATTTCCCCCTGACAAAGTTATGCTGATAGTTCTTAATTAATCCCCGCCTTTCCAAGTCCAGATTAATTCTGTCCCTCAGAATTGCTTCCATTAGGTTCCCCACCACTGAGATTAGACTGACTGGCCTGTAGTTTCCTGGTTTATCATTTGCTCCCTTGCTGAATTACAGTACCATATTGGCTGTCCTCCAATCCTCTGGCACCTCTCTTGTGGCCAGAAAGGAATTGAAAATTATTGCCAGTGCCTCTACTATTTCCTCTCTTAACAAACTCGGATGCACTTCATTTGGCCCTGGAGTTTAATCTACTTTTAAGCCTGTCAGACCACTCAGAACCTCTTTCTTGTCTATGTTAGTTTCTTTAATTTTATCACAGTTCTTCTCCCTGATTTCCATACCCACATCATCCCTCTCTCTAGTGCACACTGACACGCATATTCATTTAGAACCCTATCAACATTTTCCAAGCACGAATTACCACTGTGCTCCTTAATGGACTCTACTCTTTCCTAAGTTGCCCTTCTACACATAACTTATTTAATGTTGTCAGGTGTGAGAATGTATCATTAAATTGGTTGGAGCAATGATATGTCTATCAGCTTTGACATTGCTGAAAATGATATACAACTCATTGCACAGTGTACAACCCACACAAAGTTTCTTTCCATTGATTTTGGGCTGTATAGCAAGTATCTGAATCACTATAACTAGCTTACTACCTGCAATAAGGTTATAAGTTCCTTCCTAAATATTTTCTGAATTTCAAATTATGGGTAACTTTTCCAGTCAATACAGCTAAACAAATGGTGACCGTAGTTTCTGTAACTTACTTGTGTCTACTTCTGTGACTAGAATGGGTTTCGAAAACTGAATCCTAAATCCCCAGGGATAGTCACCAGTTCCTTTGGCAATCTTCACTGTCCGTTCCCGAACTGTGCAAAATAATGCAAACAAATATGTCATTGGTAAGTCAACACATGAATGGGAAAGGAAGAGTGCAGTGTGAGAAAAAATGAAATGTAAAGAAGATCAGGATAGGCACGGGATAATAGTTAGACGATTATAGGTTCAGGTCCCCATTTCAAGACTTGAGACTGACACTCCCATATAGTATAGGAGAAATGCTACATTGTCTTTTGAGCGGTATCTACCCCAGGAAGATATGGGAAGTCGTCTGACGCCCTGGCCAACATGCCTGCCTTAAGCAGAAGGACCAGCAAAAGAGTTAAATTGGCCTTGATGGAAACATAAAATCTGTGACAAAGTAGACGCACAAAGAATGTTTCCTTTCATGGGTGAAACTAGAACTACTGGTCACTGTTTAGAAATAAGTATTTAAAATCAAAATGAGGCAAAATGTTTTATCTCATGAGTCTTCAGAACTTTCTTCCCGAAAAGAGATGGAAGCAGGGTCTTCATTTTTAAGGCCGAGGTGGATAGATTCTTCTTAAGCAAAGGGGTGAAAGGTTATCTGGTTGGGTGGAATTGTGGATTTGAAGTTATGATTAGATTAGCCATGATTGTATTAAATAGCCAATTAGGTCGGCTTAGGGGCTAAGTTGCTTACTCCTGCTCCTTGTTTGTATGTTAATATTCATTGAATCCACTGCTCAAGAGACTTTCATGTGCATGAAGTGTCTTATTTACTTATACTGCAACACTGACAAATCTACAACTCTTTGCCGCATCTTTTCTGTTCCCTTATGCACCTTCTCCAGCATGGAAATCAAGACTGCAAGAATACTCCTAACGTGGATAAAGAATTTAATTTACTGTTCTAACCTTTACTCTCCTTCCATAATTTTATCACTTTCTAAAGATTAGCATTAGATTTAATTTCTAACTTCTTGGTGTCTTCAGGAAGCAGTGACAATTTTGTTTCTTTATCGTTCTAATTAATTGGTATTCAATGTAAAAGTGAAAGCTCTCAGTTATGTTCTGTGGGGAACTGCACATCATGCTCCACTACAATTTGTTGCATGATTACCCTTTATTTTCTCTAATGCAACCAGTTGCTGATGCACTTTGGTAACCGTCTACCTATTCCCAGAGTCAATAAATGTGAAGTTGGAAAAGCTCAGACAACATCCGAGGAGCAGGAAAGTCTTTGGGCTGAAGGGCCCTGATAAAGGATTTCAGCCTGAAATGTTGAAATGCACAAAGAGATCTGGGTGTTCAAGTCCATTGTACCCTGAAGGTGGCAACGCAGGTGGATAGAGTGGTCAAGAAGGCATACGGCATGCTTTCACTCATCGGACGGGGTAATGAGTACAAGAGTTGGCAGGTCATTTTCCAGTTGTATAGGACTTTGGTTCGACCACATTTGGAATACTGTGTACAGTTCTGTTCGCCACATTACCAAAAGGATGTGCATGCTTTGGATAGGGTGCAGAGGAGGTTCGCCAGGATGTTGCTTGGTATGGAGGGCGCTAGCTATGAAGAGAGGTTGAGTAGATTAGGATTATTTACATTAGAAAGACGGAGGTTGAGGGGGGACCTGATTGAGGTCTACAAAATCATGAGAGATATAGACAGGGTGGATTCAAGAAGGTTTTTCCCAGCGTGGGAGACTCAATTACTAGGGGTCACGATTTCAAGGTGAGAGGGGAAAAGTTTAAGGGAGATATGTGTGGAAAGTTCTTTACGAAGAGGGTGGTGGGTGCCTGGAACGCATTGCCAGTGGAGGTGGTAGACGCGGGCACGATAGCGTCCTTTAAGATGTATCTAGACAGATACATGAATGGGCAGAGAGCAAAGGGATACAGATCCTTGAAAATAGGTGACAGGTTTAGATAGAGGATCTGGATCGGCGCAGGCTTCGAGGGCCGAAGGGCCTGTTCCTGTGCTGTAATTTTCTCTGTTCTCTTTGTTCTTTGTTGACTTTTCTGGTCCTTGGATGTTGTCTAACCTGCTGTGCTTTTCCAGCTTCACATCTATTGACTCCGGCTTGCAGCATCTGCAGTTCTTCCTGTCTACCTATTCCATTCCTTTCAACACTATGGACCAATCTCCTATCTGATACCATCCCAAAAGTGAAGCTGAGCTCGAAATAACATGACTACCCCTTGAGCATTCAGCGGATACTGCTTGGTAGAAGTTCATCGACTCAGTGAATGACTCTCTTTGATCTGTCAAAAACTTATTGGTCTTCCTGTGTAAGGAATGACTGTGCCTTAGTGTAGCAGACTGGCACATTTCAATGTCATGGAGTACCTGCTGAAGAACACAGTGAAAATTGGTGCAGCTTCTGCAAAGGATGACTGGGGAAAAGCCAAAGCTGGGTCCCAGATGCCACATCACAACAAAAGAGCAGAACCCAGCTAAAAGTCTTCACATTTATATGTTGGAAAATGCTTCCCTTAATTATCTGGAAATCTAAGTATAAATATCACTGTACAATCAATGGAGTGAGTTGCCCATGACTACTCCATTTATCTATCACTGTTCGGTAAGGTACTTCTGCAAATGCTAAAACTAAAGTTTTCTTTTGAAAGGAAAAGCAACGTGAAAATTGTAAAACACATTGGATCCTTCACAGTTGCACGCATGGAGACCAGGTAATGTTCATTTCCACTTCCCTAGTACATGTTTCAGACACAAACACAGAATACTGGACAAACTCAGCAGGTCAAGAGGCATCTGTGGAGAGAGAAACAGAGTTTTTTTTGAGTATTGTTTAGAACTGGAGTTTCTCTAGCATTCTCTGTGTTTGTTTCAGATTTCCAGCATCTGCAGTGTTTTGCTTTTGTTCACCTGTTTCAGACAATTACCTTCACTAATTTGCAGGCACTTGTACCCCAGGTGCAAATCAAGTGAGAGATTTTGCATCAGAAAGGTTTTTTTCAAATTGCACAAATGCAATTTGAAGAACGTGGTAATTGTCTGACTAAATTTAATAAATTGCATAAATATATTACTTGCAGCAGGTCGAGTCCTCTTTCCAAGGCAATGGGGATTATTGTCAGAGTTACTCTCATCTCCTCTGAAGATCCAGGAAGTAGCATTAAAAGTTTCGGTGTAAATTCCTCTTTGCTCAGTCTCAGTCTGGACTTGTGCCAGATCCACAGATCGTGTCTCCTCTGAGTTGACTGTACATCATGGAGAAAACAGAAACACAGTTTCAGAGAACTACAAAAGTGCAAATGTCTTTCCTAACTATGCCTTAGTGATCATAATCTAGTTTTCTCATTGCCTAAAATGTGAACCCTGATTTATTTTAAGATAAAAAGAAATGAAAAGATTTAAGGTCAATATTTTACATTAATTTTGGATGCAAATATCATTGTATTATTTGGAGTTAGTGTGTGAAAGTATGATTGTGAGAAATCCCCAAGGATATTCATCCCAAAGTCTTTAGTATTTTGCATGTTAATTAGTGTCAGCATGTTGTGAAAGTGTATATTTTCAACTGTCATGTCAAAAAATTAATTAATGCATTAATGGGAGATTTTTGATATCTTAAACATCAACAAAAAACATGAGTGAGGGAAACTAGACAATGCAGTAGGTTAAGTAATTGATCTTTTCATCCAGCCTGACTTGTTGGGGGTGAGATTCTCCTTTCTCTGGAAAGACTACATATTCCTTTGTGAAATGGCAGTCTGTGATCTTTCCCCATTAAGTACAGAGCTAAAGCATAAATCGACTTTACATTGATAGCTCAGACAGAAAATCCATACGAATGGTTGGGAGCACAAAGTGAAATCATTATTCCAGGTCTTGGATATGCTGTTGCTATGTAGCTTCAAAGTCATTCAAGGTCACTGGCAAACCAAATGGATATTGATTTTCTTGGAATTAGAGAATTTAAAGGACATTCTTCCATGTGCGTTTAGACATGCAGATGGCTAAGATTTCAGAACACATTGATTCCATGAATGGAGTGTGTGTCAGGTGACTCTGATATCAAAGTGTTTATATCACCAGCTGACCAGGATTATATTTCATCTGTTCAATGTTTCTGGAAAAGAAAACATACTAATCAAAAAGTAGACATTAAATAAAGAGCCTGTTTAAATCTGTGAAATAAAAAGATCTCACCTTGAGAAAATAACAATTCTACAGTGATGCAAAATATAACAAATTGGAGCTTAATCCGATTCATCCTCCAATAAATTTTCACCTTTGACATCATGGTCCCTATAAAATGTTTATGGAGCTTCCTAATTGTTTGAAACCGTTTTTTTTCATTAAATCAATGTGCAAACAAATCACAATTTTTGAAATGTAATTTTTTTCACAAGATTGTGCCCCAATTAGTGCCCACTCTTTGGCAGGATGTAGAGACAACTATGGTAACCAAAACCCCTCTTTATTGAAATAAGAATAAAATAAACCTAAAAAATAAGGAGCTCTTTTTGTGTTAAACCTTATGGTCTATCGCCAGCACATTTTTTTTCCCACATTTTCTTTACAATCAATAAATATGAACAATAGATTTTTCATAAATAATGGAAAAATATACGGTGGAATTTTCTTATTTCCAGCCAAAGTGTTTGTCAGGTGAGATACATGGTGCTTAATCCTTTGTGGCAGGAAGAAAGTCTTCTTATACAATCTTCTGCTCTTCACCCCATTTATTTTGCAGCAGGGTCTCTTCATCAGTCTTTTCATACAACTGTGTGGCCTAGGAAGGGAGGTGCTTACTACCACTGGGATATTGCGGCATTTACACCACTGGCATTATATTTAAAACTCAGATGCACACCACTTCAGATGCTGCAAGCTAGGAACTGGCCCATTACACTGAGATGCTCAACCATTACCATTGAGGATATGGCTCAGGGAGGAAACCTGCTCCCATTTCACAAACAGAGAACCTGAAGGTGCTGGTAGATGAGGTGGTGAAAGGCAGTCCTTTATTCAGGTGGCTATCACCAAAGCCTACTCCACCAGACACAGCCAGCCTGGGTCAATGCTGTTTCCTGTGTTAATAGGAAGGCCCAGCAGTATAGGAAGAAGTTCAGTGACCATCTGCATTCCAAAACAGTAAGTATGACCATCTTCTGTCTGCAATCTCAGACTCACAGCGTCCCCTCTAAGACTGTCACTGCATGCACCTCTCACCAAAGACTACTATTGCATGCATCATGTATACTCAATGGCTCTTGCCCACCTTCTCCTCCCAAATTTCTAATCGTTCTGCTACTGGTGTCAACTCGCCACCTCTCCTGTTCATGCATCGCCAAAAACTACACTTCATTTCCATCATAATTACTTATTGCCCTTTCTTTCATTGCAGGCCCATACGGTCAAGACCGATGGGGAGGGTGAAAGGAGTAGTGCGCATCAGGTTCCTCACTCCTTACAAGAATAAAAATCTCTGAATGGGGCTGGGTGAATGCAATGGACAAAAAACCCAATAAGCTTCATTTTACTGTGCAGGCTGCTCCCCCTTTGCGACTGTATTTCTTCATCCATTATCAATCTGTGCAAGTTCTTACTCCATGCAGACAACTAAATCCTTCTCTTGTGTTTCTCAGGCATTAACTGGATCCAGTATGCTCCCCAAAAAGCATTAGCACTGGAGACTCTCGGTTCTACCTCCTCATCTGAGAAGGAACACCTCGATCCTTCAGCGGATGTATTGGCAAGACTTTCTGCTTGTTCTTTATTCATTCATAGGCTATGGGTGTTACTGGCTAGGACAACATTTTATTCCCCATCCCTAATTGCTCAGAGAACAGTTAAGCTTCAACCATATTGCTGTGGGTCTGGTGTCACATATTGGCCAGAACAGGTAAAGATGACAGATTTCCTTCATGAAAAGACATGAGTGAAACATATAGATTTTTCGAACAATTGACACTCGTCAGACCATTAATTTCAGAGTTTTACTGAATTCAAATTCCATGATTTGGTTATGAATCAGTGTCCCCAGAAAATTACCTCTGTGTTCTTAGTTCACTGATAATACCACTAGGCCATTGCCTTCCAAATCAGCGTCCTCCTGCACCCTGGACCAGCTCAGAGACTTTCACTTTGGTTGATACAATGTGTAGATTTGACTCAGTAGCATGATCTGATGAGCACAGCACTGTTACACATCTGGAATTTGCTGAGGGACGAACACACCAGGCATCTGGCACTCGAGGGGCTGCTGTAGACCAGGTCTCTTCTCAATAGGCACAATGTGCTGTCATTGGCTTGGCCTTTAATCACTTTGTCAAATGTATGGACAGGCACAGGAACAGCAGGCAGATTTGTCTGAGACGCTCACTAAGACGTTAAATGTTTAGTGCTTTAATTGCCTTTTTGGGCATTATGGGTCCCACTATGCCAGCATAAGTGTTGCCATCTTCTCCAAAACTGCATAAAAGATTGCACTGCAGCCCATTGTGCAGCTTTAAAATGCAGAAGTAAACTGTAGGTGGATCAGAGATGTGCCATGAGAGTTCTTATAGGCTGGCGCATGATATGCCAGTGTACAGATGACGCAAAAATAAGTGGAAAGGCAAGTTGTGAGAGTGATACAAACATTTTACTGAGAGATATTGTTAGCTTACTTAGGTGGGCAAAAATTACAAGTTAGGAATCTGCTCACTGGAGATTAGAAGAATGAGAGTTGATCTCATTGAAATGTACAGGATTCTTAAGGGACTGAAAAGATTCATGCTGAAAGGATATTTCCTCTCATGGGAGAGTTGAGGATGAGAGGGCACAGCCTCAGAATTAAGGGGCATCAATTTAAGACTGAGATGAGGAATTTCATTTCTCAGAATGTTATGAGTCTTTGGAACTCCTTGCTACAGAGAGCTGTGAGGCAGAGTCCTTGCATATATTTAAAGCTGGTCTAGATGGATTCTTGATCAACAGGGGAATCAAGGGTTATAGGAAAAGGGCAGGCAAGTGGATGTGACCAATTTCACATCGGCCAAGATCCTATTAAATTCACAGACTTGAGTGGTTGAGTGGCCTACTCCTGTTCCTATTCCTTCTGGTCTTATGGTCCATGGATGTGTGTCCGGACAGTGCCCATCTTAATCTGCTGGGATGTTGGTGTCTAGAGTCCAAATGGAGATCCTTTGGAGCAAATGGCAAACTGAATTCACCAGGTGTTGCTCCTGATTTCCATGTCGGGATTTCTCAATGTCTACCTTGTTTAGTGCTTTTGATAAAGTAGGAAGCTGAATATTAATAAGGCAAGTTGAAACTCAGCAAGATATTGAACAAGCAACAATCACCCTGAATTGGGAACTGGCTACTTTCTAGTGACAAACTTGGCAGGATGCTAGTGAAATGCATAAAAGATGGAATGAAATACTCCTGACATTGAGATTGGCTCAATTAATACTCTTGGTCTTATCATCCAATTCCATCGCAAATCTAATCATTGCCCATGTTGCTCAGACCCCGATCGGATTCTGCCCATGTAGTCAGTTCACTTTTTGTTTTACAGTTATTGTAATTACACTTTATTTGTCAGTCTAACTTTTCCTTCTACTTGGCTTCTGTATTTTCAAACCCTTTTGTCAGTTTTTCATGCTTCCCATTACAATCTATATCCCACCACCTCTAAGTTATCAATATTATTTCAGCATCTCTTGTTCTCTAAGTAGTTTAGTGGCCACTAAAACAATTTGCCTGTGTTCGTGTGTGGATGCATTTTTTAAAATCATTCCCCCCTCAGCTGTCTTGTTATACTTCCTTTCAATTGTTCATCTGTAATGTTATCAATTCTGATAAAGTGTCCACAGCTGGAAGATTGACTTATCTGTTGCTTTGCTGGCATTGTTAAAATAATGATTATTTCTAATGTTTTATGATTTTGCTCTTACATTGGCTTAAAAAGATAGAAGGTCAGGAAATAAATATTCAGGTTGAATTGCAGAGAAGCAAGGGCCTGGGAAGACTGGAGATACTGAAACTCACAAGTCCTATGTTTTATGATTTACAATTCTACAACGTCTCTCCTCAAATTCATACCTGATTCTTGATTGCTGGTAACTGGACTTCCCCCAGCTGAATTGCAATGCTTGCTCTCCTTAAACTGTTTCCGTCTCTTTGCCCAGTGATCAGGTCCTTCCCCTGCTGAAGCAATTGCCTGGTAATTCTCAATAGCTTTTCCATCTTTTTGCACAGGATCAATTGGCAACTGCAGATGACAACTTGCTCCATCCTTTAGATCTAGTCATGTCAGAAACCATATTAATGATGTTACGAGGCCGTCGTCTGCTTTTGAACTTTACATACATAATCTATATGTTATTCCTCTCACATGAAATATATTAATATGTTTGCTGAAAATGAATTCATGTAATACCTTTGAAGTGCAAACTTGTGTCATTAATAGGATAGCTAGTAACATGGTATTCCCGTTGGACCATTCTTTGTTTCACCATCACTTCTAAAAAAGTTTTAAGAGGCACCCTTATTAATGGACAGAGCCTATCAAACTTAGCCTTTCTCATTAGTGCAGGACTTGATGTACCTTTCTCTATGACAGGTTTAGCTAAGTTGACTTTTCCAGATCGGTTTAAGATTTCTCTTATAATTAGATACGACATTTATCTAACACATATATAATCGGTAGGGACCAAATCTTCCCATTTTGGCAGCGTCATTGAGTTCTGCAGGGGTTCTCTCACACTGTTATAACAAACTCATCAACTACCTACCATGGTCCCTTTAGTAACCCTTTGTCTCAACTCCAGCCTGATTTTTCCCATTCACTGGAACTGGAAGTACTGGCAATTGTCAGGATATCACAGGATATAGTAGCGTTCCTGGCAGTGACATATTTGAAAGGCAGTTACACACCCAATCGAGTGCTGACAATCTGGATCTGCCCAATATGTTTGTAGACATTTGTCTTGGGTATTGCAGAGAAGAGTAAGGTGCCTCACTTCACAGAGTTAGAAGTCACACGACATCAGGCTATAGTCCAACAGGTTAATTTGAAATCACAAGTTTTCAGAGTGCTGCTCCTTTGCCAGGAGAAGACTTCACCTGGCAAAAGAGCAGTACTCTGAAAGCTTATGATTTCAAATAAATCTGTTGGACTATAACCTGGTGTTGTGTGACTTCTGACCTTGTCCACCCAGTGTAACACCAGCATCTCCGCATCATCATTTCACAGAGACAAAACTGGAGGTCCTGTTGGATGGAGTGGCACAGAAGAGGGCTGTCGTCTTCCCAAAGGATTAGCAGAGGAAGCCAGGGCTGCCAAGGATCAGTGAGGTCCCCAACATCTGGAGAAACTCCCAGTAGAGCAGGTAGAAGGCGAATGACCTTGTCTGGCCCACAGAGTAAAAAGCCACCATCGGCTCTCTGCTACCTCACACTTGCTCTACCGCTGCTCCTGCACCGACCTCCCATCAAGACTCATGGTCTACCACTCTTACCGTCATTATGCAACATCATCCTGCAGATGCTCTTGCCAACAAACACCCCCACCCCTGCACTACTAACCCTGTATGGCCTTCTGCACTGTCTACTCTCACATTCAGGTGACCTTCCCCCCCAACAAATGTACCAGCACTAAGTGCTGTGCCATTCATATTCATCCCATTCAAACCCTCCCTTTCTCTCAGTCTAGGAGAAAACAGCCCATAGTAGGATTAAGGTCAGGATGGCCGGTGGGATGCTCAACATTAGGCTCCCCAATTCTTATGAGGAGAGAATCTTGGTGTTGGTTGGTTGAAGATTGGGATCAGTTCCTGTGGTGACGCAGAAATCTCCATATCCCAGCTACCAGTTAAGAGGCATTGTTCATTAATGTGCTGCTTGCTCCCCATTACCCTACTGTACATTCAATATTAACGGACTATAATTTCTACACCTTAGTTGTGATATTCTAACTTATGTCTCCTATAGACACCAGGGAATGCCCATGATGGCCACCATTAGTAGGTCCACCCACAGCTCATGCTTTTCAGCCCCTCTCAGGAAGACAGCATGAATACTTCAAAGGAAGCTCCAACAAGGCTACTTCCTGTATCCCCCACCAGCTCAGAAATGACACCTCAGTGAATACAGTTGCTAGCTTAGAGTCAGGAACACCTGTTGCTCAGCTCTTCATTGTCACTTCTCTGCAACTGGTTGAGGGAGAACTGCCCCAGGTCACTGACGCTCAGGGGACTGCCCAAGAGCCCCAGGCTGGAGAGGACCCTGTGGTGTTGGTAAACAGGAACATCATTGGCATGCAGAAGCAGAACCTGGAGCAGCAGGCAGATCTGTTGTGGGTGTGGGGCAACTGAACACACAAGCTGCAGCATTCACCTTAGACTTTGAGAGATGACCGTTTGTTCGCAGCACTTGTTGTGTGTTTAGCATACCTGTGGCTGCTATACAGTACAGCTGTATGATTCATAGAGCAGTGTGCTGTTCAGCCACATTTCAACCCCCTTGACTGCTGACCAGAGTGACAATCTGTACTAAACAGCAAGGCAAGTAAGAAATAGTGTGAACTTTTAAACCGCAGCCAAAGTGCTAGAAGGCAAGGCAAGGCGAGGATGCTGTGAGGATTTAGGTAGGCACTAAATGAGTGAGGGCTACGACAGCAAGTGAATAGCTCTGAAATGCAGCCTTGTCCGGTCGATGGCCTGGGTGTGTCTCCCTGTGCAAAGTGTTCTTGCTGCAGCATTATAATGATAACTGCTGGTGTGCCCCAGTCTGCAGCATGGCAGTGTAGAAGCATACTGTACTTAGATCAGAGATGTGCCATGATGGTATGCAGAGGCTAGAACATGTCAAATGCCAGCACCTGTGGATGTTGGGTTTGTGCAACTACTCCTCCGGAGTGTGCCCTGTGACTTTGGTGCCTGATGTCAATTGGAAGTCGAGAAGAGCAAGCAATGAGGTGGGGTCACCAGGAATCTGCTCTGACTTTCATGTTTCGGGAAGCCTCAGTCTCCAGAGTCAGAGAGTCAGAGAGTCATAAAGTGGAAACAAATCCTTTGGTCCAGCTTGTCCATGCCGACCAAGTTTCTCAAACTAAACTAATCCCACTTGCCTGTGTTTAGCCCATATCCCTCTAAACCTTTCCTATTCATGTACCTGTCCAAATGTCTTTTAAATGTTGCAACTGCACCTGCATCTACTACTTCATGTGGTAGTTCATACCACACATGAACCACACTCTGTGTGGAAAAATGTTGCCCCTCAGGTCCCTTTTAAATCTTTCTCCTCTCACCTTACAAATATATCTTTGAGTTTTGAACTCCCCTACCCTGTGGAAAAGACTTTTGCTATGTACCGTATATATGCCCCTCATGATTTTATAAACCTCTATAAGGTCACCCCTCAACCTCCTGCACTCCAGTGAAAAAAGTCCCAGCTTATCCAGCCTCTCCTCATAAATCAAACCCTGTAGTCCAGCCAACATCCTGGTAAATTTCTTCGGAACCCTCTCCAAGTTAATAATACCCTTCCTCTAGTTTAATCTGGCGAGTGATAAAATTAATGAGACGAGATTACAAAAATGATGATAATCCCTCTTAATAGGCCTCTCACTGCTCACTAGCAAGAATCTCATTTTGACATCAGGAATTTAGTTGGACAATGCAACTTGTTGCTCCTGATGTCAAGAAAGGCTTTGCTTGACTCCTCATGCTGCTCCCAAATTTCTCACCATGGCCAACAGTGGTCAGGGCATGGGAAGATTCAGCCCTAGATCTCCAATTTACTCCACTTGGTGCAAAAGGAAATCTGCTCAGATTTAAAACTAAAAATAACTCCAAGCAGCTATTGCACACCCTCTAGTGGTTAGGAACAGAGCAGCATTAGCAAGGATTATTTCACGGTTCCAGCATTACAGTTTTTGGTAACATTAGCTACCATCTGGAAATAGATTAAATGTGCTCTTAATTGCCTGAAATTTCATCTGGGAATTAGTACAGAGAACGAGAACAAAATAGGATAAATATTAAGAAATTATACATTCGCTATGGTATATGTATTTCTTGTTCTTAAGTCAACATTATGAGAAAAAGATCAACCATACTCGTGAAAACCTGTAGGTTCCAGGGACATCTAAAATCACTGGTGTCAAAAATAACTGTTATCTGATTTTAAAAAAATTGCAGCATAATTGGCAAGACAGCTCTGCACTGGACTCTAGAAAATGATTTTTCCTTTGCTTGCATTACTTCTGTTTTCTGTAATTTTGTTGTGGTTATTCTTCTGTTGTTTCATAGAAATGTGTTACTTTAAATGAATCATACCTTGCTGCCTCTTTTTTTCTGTGAATGCGGTCTTCTGCCAATTTGGTTCCACTCCTTTCTGACTTTCACAGGAAAATGCAAAGTCTGGCAGTTCTGTATCCTCAGTTGTACAGTTGGCTGTCTCTGTCCTGAATTGTAAAGAATTGTATTCACTATCTGTCACTTTGTCCACTTTTTCCTTTTCTTCCATGTGATTCTGGTTGTTGTCATTTTGTTCAAAAAAATATCCTGTGTAATTATGTTGGCGGCCATCCTGTTTAGTGGGAAAATTACTGTTAGTTGGCTTGTCATGGAAGTATTTGTTGTTCTCTTCTCTGCAAGTTGAAGAATCTGCATTCTCATTGTTTTGTTGAAGAATATCCATCATTGTGGTAAAGGAAGCCTGGGACAAATATTTAGTTGCAGGAGAAGTATGACCATCTCCCACACAGTTTGGAGAAATGTTATCTGGTTCATGGTTAGCTGTTTCTGCAAAATTTGATTCACTGACTGTTGTATCCTCCTCATTACATTCACTAAGTGCATAGCATTGTTGTGAAACATCAGCTGCATGACTGGAAGTGCTGTTATTTTGAATAATTAATCTTTGATCAAGAATCCCTGTCTGTAATACAGTCACTGATTGTCTTCTCTTCTTGAATTCAGTGTTATTATCTGTTGTCTTTTTTGTGACATTAGTATCCAATTCAGAAACAGTATCCAAAGCATCTGCACATTCTAATGTTGAACTACCTGCCTGATTTTCCTTAGTTAAATATTCACTTGTTGAGTTTGGTGAAGATGAAATCATTTGAATCTGAAATTGTTTCGTTGTTAGCATTGTACCCTCAGCTAACTCATTAGGATAGTCACTATCTAAAGTCTCTTCATCAAAACCACTTTCTGTAAAATCACCCTGCTCCTGTGGATCCTCATTTTGCCATGATTCGATGTCCCTGTTAGCAAGAACTTTCATTCTCTGCTCAGGGAATGTATGTGAGCACAAATCTGTCCTGAAAATGTCACTATTGTCATTAAATTCCAATTTGGAACTTGGATTCAGACTGAAAAAGTCATCAATGCTTTCTTTGGAATCAAATCTGAATGAACCCCGACTGTCACCTGTTAGCACAAGAGGACTTATTTCTGGTGATTTCATGACACTCAATGTGCCCGATGAAGACCAGTGATTGATTCTACTCCAATCATGGGTATCCTTCTGATTTCCTCTATCCTGAGTGCTGCATTCCTTAAAACACATATAACTCTTCATATCTTCAACAGAAACTCTCTCTGGTTTCCCTTGTTTCCTGGGAAGAGTCTGTAGAAAGAAAGGGGGAAGAGGTGTAAGTGACGAACACTGCTGTCCTTGGTACAGTAGGTTTGGAATTTCCTTCCATTCCATCTGGAAAGCAACATCAATAGTATCTGTATCTGGGTATGTTTTCCTCCTTGCAGGAACTCGCTTCTGATAGTTACTTCGTGTTAATATACTTTTTATATTGTCAATACTATTTTTCCAGAACTTTGTTTTAACTTTTCCAAAATAATTCATTGTAGAACTTGTTCCTAATAGTGCCAAGCATTTCTCTGATGTTTGGTATCTGTGGTCACATTCAGATAAACTTGTACACGTACTCATGGTCCAATCTTGTCTACTATCTTTATAAGAGGATTTGGATCCTGAACCTGGGAGTGAATTTTCCACCAATTTATCTTGGTCTATATAATGAAGTCTCTCAGACCATTTTGATGTAATAGGTGAGTTATCAGTTTCACTTCTATAATTCTCCTGGACTAAATACAGGGCTTCTGGTTTCCTAGTGAATGGTTCCATATCCTCCCGGTCATCTGCAAACTCCTTGGGAGGTGGAATATTCAAAAAATAATCTGTGTATAGACCTTGACTGGACGTATACCCTTCAGAATTAAAACTGAGGTCTGACAGTGTGAATGAACTGCAAGATCCTTTTGATGGTGGGTAACCACTGGAATGCAAGATTTGATCATTGTTATATTCCTTTTCATATATGAAATTTTTATAATAGTCTTCTTTATAAATTGAAATATTATCCCTGTAGCTGACGTTCTTGTTCCCAGATATCTTCAGGTCTGTGTTATTTTTTGCTACATTAAATTTTAACGAAGAACTTCTGTCAGTTTGTTGGTCAATGACGTGAATTCCATTGTTTAAAGTTGCAGAACAAAATAACAGTGATTCCTGTTTTTGATGCACTGGTCTTTCATCCTCGTCTAGCACACTTTCATCATTCCCTATCACCAAAGTTGCTCCACCACCAGAAAGTGAAATATTTTTGATTTCCATTTCAATACTTGATAAAATGCATTTCACATTGGCAGAAGGCTCCTGCTCTACCTTATCAGCATTACTTTTTTGTGGAGTTTGGTGATGTTGCAGATTAATTGTGCTTGCCTCTCTTATTTCAGGATCTACCTGTGATCGTTGTATTGTGACTCTTATTATTTCAGTTGAAGCTGGTTTAATCAATGCCTTAAAGATGATTTTGTTCTTTGCTGTGTTTACTTTGTAATCTGATGCATTTTGTCGTTTTTCAAATTTGAATGCACCTTGACAATTTTCTTTGCTATCAGTGTCGCTGCTTTCCTCAGATGACTGTGTTACTCCTTCTTCCGGTAGAGCAGCTTTATTTTTTATGAATTTTTCATCTTCAAACTTTTCAGTTGTGGTGTTCAGACAATCAGGCTGTATCGGCAAATTGACACCTTAGCGTAAAATTAATATGCAGTTAAAATAAAGATAATTTCAGTATTTTTCACTATTTTACAGTTTATAAACAACAGATTAAAACCTGACATTTGGAAGTGTGGAATAAGTAAAATCATTCAGAAGCAACCTCACTATTTCAATAAAGTATTTTCTTATTATATCCTGTCATTATTACTATCTCAGCCATTTAATAATTGGGGGAAAGCTAAAAATAGAGTTTGACCCACAAAGGTAATGGTGCAATTTTTTGTAAGAATATTCCTTCTTCAGTTCTGTGTCAGAAGACAGGTCCAACCATCACTGCCATGGCCTTGACATGGGTACGGCAAGCGGGTTGCCCCAAAACCACAGTCGAGATGGGACCATACCCTGTGTTGTTCGCTCCAGTCTGATCCACACTGGCCATCCAGCCAATGGATTGACTGTCTGCAAAATGAGTCTGAGTTACTGTGGCAACATACACTTCTACACACGTGTTTTAAATTGGAGCTGTGGATAGTGATATTAGAGGTGGTGATTTCTTTCTATAAATTAAAATAAACAGTTACATTTTACAGATTTGTTTCCATGGTCGCTCAGGAATCCATCTTGCTCTTTTTGCTTGCAATTAATGTATATTGTAAGGATTTTTAGTTTGATCTTCAACCTGTAATGGCATGTTCTGAACTCACCTGCTTTTGCCATTAAGTCCTAATTCCTTTACAACACAGCCCATTGTGCTTGTGTCAGTCATCAAGCATCTATCTATTTTAATTCAGTTTTCTAGCACTTAGCCCACAGCCTTGAATGCCACGTATTTCAAGTGCTCATACTTCTTAAAAGTCTTGAAGGTTCCCACCCTCTATCACAGTTTTCAGGCAGTGAGTTACAAATATCCGCCAGCCTTGGTGAAAAGAATCTTTCTGAAATCCTTTCTAAACATCCTGCTCCTTACCTTAAATGGTTCTCTGCATTATTGACCCCTAAGGGGAAATGTTTCTCCCTATATACCCTGTTTATAACCCTCATAAAGTTGTATACCTCAATCTGGTCTCCCCTCAGTGATCTCAGTTGTAGGGAAAAAAATCCAAGCCTATTTAGTCCCTCTTCATAACTGAATTACTCCAGTCCAGGCAACTTCCTGGTGAATCACTTCTGCACCCTCTCTAGTGCTCATATCTTTTCTGACAGAGTGGTGATCAGAATTGGACGCAGTTCACTGGCTGTTCATAATTAATGTTATATATAACTCCATCATAACCTCCGTGCTCTTGTATTCAGCGCATCGTCTAATAAAGGCAAGTCTCCCAAATGCTGCCTTAACTGCCTTATCTACCTGTCCTGCTACCTTCAAGAATTTATGAACATGCACATCCAGTTATCTTTTGATCCTCTGTACCTCCTAGGGTACTACCATCCAGCCAAAACTCCCTTGCCTTGTTATTCCTCTCAAAATGCATCACTTCACACTTTTCAGGATTAATTTTAGTTTTTCACTGTTCAGCGTAATTGATCACTCTGTCTATATCAATAACATAAAACAAAGAACTACGGGGGTGCTGGAGATCTGAAACAAACAAAAACAGAAATTGCTGGAGAAACTTAGCAGATCTGGTAGTATCTGTGGAGAGATAATAGAGTTAACATTTCAAGTCCTGTGAAGCTGCTTCAGAACTTGACCCTGTCTTTCTCACCCATGAGTCAAAGGCTTTCCTTCTCTTTATTTACAGAACCACAAACTTTTGTGTCATCTGTGAAATTACTGACCAAATCCCCTATATATGTGTCGATATCATTAATGTATGAGAGATGTCACTGAACGTAGGCTTCCAGTTTCAAAACTACTCTTTGACCATCATCCTTGGCTTCCTGCCACTAAGTCAATTTTCAAGTGGATCTTGAAGCTGAGCCTTCTGTCAGAGGCAGGAATGCTATCCCTGTGTTGCAAGACTGTACAGAATATTTCTAAATACTTACATTCCTATACCTTGGACCTGGATAGCCTCATTATGTCCAGTGAACTGTTTAATAACTGCAACTTACATCTAACCCATTTCTTTCAATTCAATTTCTAAGAAGGTGTTTATCCAATTTCTCCTTAAAGTAAGCAATCAGGTCAATATAAGCTATTTGTATTGGGCATGTGCTGCTTTTCTTTTCAACTTCGCTACTTTTTTTTCATAAGTTGGTATTTAGTGGAAGGTAGGGGACAGGGGTATGTAAGAACTAATTGTTGGTGGAGTGTAACAAGTGGTGTTTCCAAGAAATCTGTACCGGGGGCTCAGTTATTGACCAAAATATTGAATGAAAGAATAAAGATTTGTGGATCAAAGTTTGCAGTTGACAGAAGGCAGTGTGAATTGTGTCGATGTGAGCAGGTTGTCACAAAGGAAAACAGATTAACAAAATAAGTGGGCTAAACCGGGGAAATAGACTTAAAAGTGAAGCAATGTGAAATTATAACTTTGGGTTCAAGAAAGGCAAATTGTGACATTCTCTTAATACTGAGAAACTGTGGGATCCCTGTGTGCTAGCAAAACTTCTTTGTGAAAGATATTATTAAATTGGAGAGAAAAGTTTTACAAGGATATTACCAGAAATGGAGGATTTGAGTTATAAAGAGAGCCTGGATAAGCTGGGATGTTTACACTGGAGCACAGGAGTTTGAGGGGTGACCTTATAGAGGTTTATAAAATCATGAGGGGCATTGGTAAGGTGTATAGCAAAGGTCTTTTCCCTGGGGTAGGGGGAGTTAAAAACCAGAGGACATATTTTTAAAGTGAGAAGAGAAATATTTAAAAGTGACCTGAGGTGCAAATTTTTTCACGCAGAGGGTGGCTCATATGGGGAATGAACTGCCAGAGGAAGTAGTAGATACAGGTACAATTACAACATTTAAAAGACATTAGGGCAGGTGCATGAATCGGAAAGGTTTGGAGGATATGAGCCAAGTGCAAGTAAATGGGACTAGTCTAATTTAGGAAACTTGATCAGCATGGACAAGTTGAACTGAAGGGTCTGTTTCCGCGCTGTATGACTCTATGACTCTATGACCAGGTTCACAAATCAAGAAAAACTAGTGCAAAGAAGTAATTAACAGAGTTAAAGGTGAGGAATGGATGCTGAGTTACATACAGCCTTGGTTAAATGCTATCTAGAACACTGTGTTAAAAAAAATATTGATTTTAGAGCTGGTACAGACCAAATTCATTGAACTGATTCTTGAGCCAACGTATGAGAACAGGTTATATCGACAAGGTTTGTGTCTCTTTGATTTAGTTGGTTGAGGGGTGACCTCGTCAGGTGTTTAAATTAAAATAAGTAGATAGAAATAAATTATAATCTTTGATAGAAGAACCCAGAAAAAATGGTCATTTCAGTAAAGTCTAGGAAACTGAATTTCAAGAATAACTTCAATGAAAATATTTTGTACTCATCTGTCTTCCATTTTATCTTTGTTATTGCTCCTAAATCAATTAAAACCTGATATATCTCTTTTCTGATATATCAGTTCTTATCTGCAGCAAAAAAAACCCTCAGGCTCAAGGCATTTTAGCTCCTTGTGGCAAGCCTGGAAATACATTTAACTCAACAGTCACCATTGAGACCAGGCAAGTGCTAGGATAGGCTTCTGGGCCGATCCTGTAGGGAGTCCTGGGATTGGAAGGTTTAGAGTGAAATTGAGGCAGGGGAGTGTTAAAATTTCATTGTGAGATGTGGAGGAGTTGTGGCTTCTTGATGAGTTCACACATTTGGAAAATTGTATCTTATAAATTTGTAATGTTGCAATGTAGCTTTGCAGTGAGCCTGTAGTATTGTTAGTTTGTACGCCTAAAGACATGGTGCATCTCTTTTGGCAGCTGTGATATCTAGTACTGTTCTTAACCATCTCCTATTAAACTCTACCTGTCCGGTACCAATGCACAAGAGGACCAGCCTATGCTTTCATACCACTTGAATGAACCTTTCACCTTCCAGCTTTTCTCTGAAGTGCAGGAGCACTGTAATCTCCCTGGTAAGCTCACTCCTGTTGCATTCTCTTTTGTTCCACCCTCAGTCCTGGTCCCTGGTTCAAGCACAGCTGCCAAAGTATGGGACATAGTGGAATATTGCAGCAATACCAAAATGTATATTTCAAGTGTATCGTTCTCATTTCTTTCCTCACCCCTTACTCTTCTAGCTCTTAAACTCTGACCTTGAAAGTGGGACAATGCTGTGGATTAAGACATTTTCATTCAGCTTAATAGCCAGCAGATCAACTGACTCATCAAATGAAGCTTTCAGAACAATTAAAGTAGGGAAGCAGCAAGGTTTTAACACCTTAAATATCAAATAACCCATTTGTCCAATAAGCAAATTGGGAGCCAGCTTGACTATTTTTGCCAAATGGGGTAACACTGGCTGTGCTGCATTTCTTGCCCACATATAATTGTCCCTAGAGTATTAATTATTATTCCTGTCATGTAAAATGCCTAGATAAGAGTGGAAACCTTCCTGTTCTGAAAGAGATTGTTTCTTAATGTTTCACTGTTCAAAGATTTATTGCATTTAGTTTGATCATTGTCTATGGCAGCATTTGAACCAAACTAACAGAGGGAATGAAGAGGTATTAGGAGTTTTGGCAGGCTTAAAAGTGGAAAGCTCTCCAGGTCGGTATGAGTTATGTCCCAGGCTGCTGTGAGAGGTGAGGGAGGAAATTACAGGGGCTCTGACACAAATTTTTAACCCTTCTCTGGCTAAAATGGAGGCGCCAGAGGACAGCTAATGTAGTTACAATTTTCAAGAAGGGTAGTAGAGATAAACCTGGGAATTATAGACCATGAGATCCATATCAGTGGTAGGGAAACTGTTGGAGAAAATTCTAAAGGGGGGAATTAACTTCCACTTGGAGGGGCAAAATTTGATCAGGGTAGTGAGCCTCGCTTTGTCAAAGAGAAGTCATGCCTAATGAATTTGATTGAATTTTTCAAGAAGGTGGCCTGGTGTGTGGATGAGAGTCATAATGTTGATGTAGTCTATATGGATTTCAGCAAAGCCTTTGATGACTTCCCACACAGGAGATTGGTAAAGAAGGTAAAAGCACACCAGATCTGCAGTAACTTGCAAAATGATTCCAAAATTGACTTAGTGATAGGAGACACTGGGTAGTGGTAGAATGCTGTGTGACTGGAGGCCAGTATCCAGTGGTATACTGCGGGATCAGTGTTGGGTCCCTTATTGTTCATGAGATATACAAATAATACAGATAAGAATGTCGGGAGGATGATAAGAAAGCTTGCAGATGACACTAAGATTGGTCGGGTGGTTACCAGTGTGGAAAGAGGCCTTAAGTTACAAGAGGATAAAGACAGGTTGGTCAGATGGTCAGATCAGTGGCAAATTGAATTTAACCCTGGAAAGTGAGGTGATGCACTTTGAAAGAATTACAAGATGTTGATGTAGTCAATGAATGGCAGGACACTTGGAAGCTCAGAGAAATGTAGGGATCTTGGGATGCTTGTTCATGCCAGACAGGTTACTGGGGTAGTTAAGAAGGCATACCTGCTTCATCAATTATGACATAGATTATAAGAGCAGGGAGGTTATGTTGGAGCTGTACAGGACTTTGGTTAGTCCACAGTTGGAGAACTGTGTGCAGTTCTGGTCATCGCACTATAGGACGAATATGATTGCACAGGAAGGGGTCTAGAGGAGACTCACTGGGATGTTGCCTGGAATGGAGCACTTTAGTTATGAAGAGAGGCTGGAAAAGCTTGTGGTTATTTTCATTTGAGTGGAGAAACCTGAGAAGGAACCTGATTGCGGTGTATAAGATTGTGAGGGACGTAAGCAGGAAGGATAGAAGCAGCTGTTCACCTTAGTTGAAGGGTCAATAACAAGGGGGAATAATTATAAGGTGAAAATCAGGATGTTTAGAGTGCATTTGAGGAAACAGTTTTTCACCCAATGATTTGAATCTGGAATGCACTGTTGGGGGGGGGGTAGTAAAGGTGGGCAGCCTCACAAGCTTTAAAAAGTATGTTGATGAGCTCTTGAAATGTTGTAATATTCGAGGCTGTGGGTTAAATGCTAGAAAGTGGGACCAGTGTGGATAGGTTCGCACAGACTTAATGGACTGAAGGGCTTCTTCTGTGTTCTATGACTATGACTCATGCCTTGTGGATTCCCGTAACGTAACTAAACTACCACCAAATTCTTCACCAAATCTGGGAGGAAACGCTGTTTTAAAAGAAAACGTATTCCCATCCAAACCACCAGTCTGCTGTATCATAATTCAGGTAAAACCACTCTCCTGGTTTCCAAAAACAAAGAAGGCTTTCATTAAACTACTCAACTGTCCCATACTTAATCCACCATTAACTTTAGAATTTGCCTCACTTTTTACCCATCCCAATGAAAAATTCACCTTCCCACAAAGTCTTAGTCCCTTGTTCCAGTTAATTCTGAGGCCCTTGTTTCGTTGTCATCCCATTGCTGTAGTATTTAATTTACAATCATCATTGTGGCTTGAGATTCATTGCAAAATCAACAGCAAATTTACTTTTGGCTCAATGTCTGCTCCTCCACTGCCTCTGGTCCTGGTCCTGCCCTCTTCCAGCCCAAATTCAAACCAGTTTCTTGTGACCCACCCGGTCCTTAGAACAGGTAGGAAATTATACAAGCTCAGTAAAATTGACTCAGCATGTGAAGAGGCAAAATGATGTAGTGAATTATTGTATAGCACATATTGAATAAATAGAGCGCAGGAGAAACGTACAGAAATGCATGCAGAATGAGAGGAGTTATAGACAGGGCTCCTGAAGCAATTATTGAAAGTGTAACAGCATTACAGAATAAGACAAAAATAGTAGAAATCATCTTAGAAGTTAAATGTAGAGAAAATAATTTTGTTTTTTTTGTTCACAATGCTACACAAGATTCATCAGTTACTCTAGTCTCAAATTTAAACAATTCAAGACAGTTGGAACCTATCATATGCACAGATGACTGTTTAATTTAACAAACTTACTATCCAATATTTAATGTTTAATCTTCTTTTGTTATTAGCTATATTTTAACATTGAATGCTTACAAATACCATAGACAGCCTACTTACTCTCTTTGGAATTGGAACATTTTCTTTTTCTACTACTTCTTCTCTTTCTTCGAGTCATCTTCTGGTAACTTAAAGACTTTCTAAATTGTCCAAATCTTTAAATGTTGAAATTATAAATAGATACGTAAGTAACAAGTGCATATTGTAATAATCAATAACAAAAGCTTTATCTTTTCAACTGTTAGTTATTTTATACAATTAACTGGCAGTAAACAGTGAATCATTAGTCAATCTAATACTTTAAAAAAAATTTCTAGTGAATGTGTGTCGTTAGTTCTTATGGTGTTTACTGTCATGAATGTGAGGTGGAGATTTACTTTTACAACCAAGCCCTCTTTGACAACATTCTTGCAAAGCAAAGTTGCGATGCAGGCAAACTGTGCTTTAAGTTGACTTTGAAAAAATAACTTGCTATGTTAAAACCAGTCTTGGCAATTTGTTTGTTGTTACGTTTAAATATATTTTTAATGAATTTTCTTCTATATTTAAAGAATCTACTAACGACAATCTGGAAAATAAAGCATGTCAATCAATTAGTTGAACTGTAATCTTCAACCTAACTATTGTAAAGACATATTAGCACTGACATGGAAGAGGTTGTGCTAAATGTCCTGACACTTGTGTGTATTCAGTATGGTTGGACTTTTTTGGATCATTTCTGGATTCATACATTGTGCTTTGACTATGCAAAATTGTTAATAACCTCCTATCCTTCATGTCAGAGGATCTCAACTCCAAAATCAGCAATTTTCATTTCCAGAGCAATTTTAAAATAGGTAAATGTTATTTGCTGGTATGGAACTTGGGTATTCCTGAAAATAAAAGCAGCTTGACAAAGTTTTCATCTTGCACTCATCCAAGCATTTGAAAGAATTCCAATGTCTCGGGAAAAAAGTCTGACACTGAGCCAAGTTTGTAAATCGTAGGAGGAGTGACTAAAAGCATGGTGAAAGAGATAGGTCTAAAGAAGGAAAGCAAGCTAGGGAGATGGAGAGGTTTGGAGTTAGTATTCCTACGGTGGTGTGGTAAAGAGAGTTAGTGATAGATCAGTTCTAAAGTTGGAAGATTAGAGTTTTGGAGAGTTTTATAACTGATACAAGTTATGGAGTTCGATGCATGGGAAGCCATAGCAGGGTTTGAACATAGGGATGAGACTTTCGCATGTGAAGTTTTGATATGGGCAGTCAAGATCAGTGAGCATAAGGGTGATGAATGAACAGAATGTATTATGGAATAGGAAATGGGCAATATAGTTTGATGAGTTCATTTTAAGGTGGGTAGGAAGTGACAGGCTGGCCAGGAGGATTTTAGAATATTTGAGGCTGGAAATAAAAGCACAAATGAGGGTTTCAGCAGCAAGTGGCTTGAAGCAAAGGTATGAAAACATAACATTATAATTTTGGAAGAAGGCAGTTCTTGTGGTGGTGAGGTTATTGATACAGGAAGTCTGCACATGATAAAATTGGATGTTTAGTTTTTGAACCACAAGTTCAGCATGAAATAATGGCTAGAAAGGGGCTGAAATTCGAATTTTCCACAGGTGTCAAAGACTGACTTGTCCTCCCAATATATAATTAAATTAACTTATGGCTCTTCCATAATGTTGGACAAGCAAATTGATAACACAAAGTCTGTGGTAGGGCTGAGAGAGGGTTGCAGGAGATTCTGCAACTATTACTGGATAAAAGTAAAAATATCCGATTCACCAACGTTCTTCAAGTTCAAAGAGGTCAGGGCCTCAATAGGTTATAAACTAGATACTGATATAGGTATAAGGATAGAGGAAGATACCTTTAAAAATGTAGCAAAGTGTAAGATCTTTCTTCATGGAGGCACTAAGGGCTCATGCGCCTGCTGGAGAACTGGCAACAGCACTGTATTGCTCCTTTTGGGGAAGGACCAGTGCATTTAGTGTCATTGAGCAGAGATGGGCCTTACCTAGGATCAGACACTAGGATGAAAATCCTGCACCAGCTAGAAGAAACTTTGTATTGCTCTGCGTCAGCACTAGGGAGCAGTTTCTGCTGCCAGGGGAAGTTTCTGCACTGACCTGAGGCCAAAGATCACAGAAGGTTCCACAGGTGAGTGACCTTTAGCACGGACCCCTCTGGAAAACTTAGAGCAATCCCAACAGCTTGATTTGGGTAAAAGCAGTGAAGAGGCCAACTATTTTAGCATCTTTTAGAAAAGAAAATACTATGTAGGCCAACAAGGTAATCATTGTACAAGAATGCTGCCATGAGTTTGTTTCCAAAGACTCTACAGCGCTATTTATATCAGGTTGCACTTAAACATGATCTGAGTTGTGAGTGGGAGGAGGGGCACTAAAAGCGGGAAGTTGCAGTATTGGGGAGAGTGGGTCCAAATGACTGCATGCCCTCTAAGAGGGACAAGTTTGGGGAAATTGGGACCTAGCACCCAGGCTGAAGGGCTTCTTTGTCAGCCATTGAGTGCCCGTAAATAAGAACTGCATCTCCAAATTGCCCCAGCCCTGTAAAGCGAACTGGGAACATGCCAGGCTTCAAGAAGCCCCTGGAAGTAGAACATTGTTCTCAATTGGCCACTTAAGTGGCTCGGCTGGCCTCCCAATTGGTGGCCAGTCAATCAACCTTTTTTCCATGGCATGGTAATGGGAAAATGTTAGATTCCCCCTATGTCTTACTAGTCCATGTTGCCAGGCTTCGTATCTTCCAGTCTATTCCCAAAGGGCCATAGGAAATTCTGGTTAATTTTCTGTCATGATTAGCTCAAGGGGTAGCACAGTCCTAAATAAAAATTGTCAAAATGTCACCCAGTTGTGATTGTTCAGTAACCTGATAAGACCAGGAAAAGAATTGGCAAAACATTGGGAGAAAGGGAGATCCACATCTCTCAAGAATAGAACTATTATTATATCACGAGCTTTCAAAGAGATGGTAACTTTGAATTTCACAACATTGGCAATGCAATTGTCTCTAACAAGTCTATTAAGTCTGATTATCTTCCTTACCTGTTAAACTTGAATTTTCCTAAACACTGCAAGACCGGTTTCTGTGACGATCCATACCTTTGTACCAGTTCTTTCTTGATTTTGAAAGCAGACTGAAATTCTGAAGTTGCTCCCTTATTGCAGTTCAATAGATTCCAGTCATGCAAGAAAAGTACCCCCTCAGGGAATGTCGCTAAGGTTTCAGGAAGGTACGTTTTCTATGGAGGCATCAAAACCGTGACTATTTGACTCTCTTTTCTTGTTCCAGTTAGTGTTTCTATTTTCGCATCTAAGCCCTGAAGCTGATTACTTGGTTTAATCCTTCTGAGCTTTAGAGATGTACCACCTGTGTCGTTTCCTCTAACTAATGTAATTTTTTACTTGAAGGTCTCCTTGAAGAGCTGCAGTTATAAGGAATGATGATAAAGAACCAATTTACATTCCTGCTGCATCTGATTATTCTATTATCCTTTTCTTTTACATCTTGTTAAAGATCTTTGTCTGGCACAGTGAAATTTTCAAAATGAAGGACACATAGCCTTACAGGTTAAGGACTAGGAAATGGAAATGCAAAACTGTATGCTAAGAGTGATGCTCTCTAACCCTATCCAGCAAGAGGTATTGTAATGGCAAAGTAATGTTTTTATTTTTTACCTTAAACTATAATCAAAAGAATTATTTCCAAATTTGTACAAAAATGTGCATTTCTATGAATGCAAGCTTCTGTATATTTTGAGAGACGCTTTAGAAGCTAAAGGTGAATAATGATGATTTCTAAATGTAATGACATTTATGAATTTGAATCAGGTGCTATACCAACTAAAAAAGCTGCAGAAATTCTAAGGAACCAATATCTCTGTATCCTGTTTCTTCACTGCTGTCTGGAATCAAGCCGTTAATTTATATTAGGGTAGCTGACCAGCAAAGCCAAGATTCTGAGAGTGAATTTTAAAGTAAACATTGGAGACAATGATGCTGGAGGGAGCATGTAATAAAGTATTTGTATATTTCACTTTCTTCTGTTGCTTTGCTGACCATTTATAGGTTGGCAAACTTGCCGCTTCTGGGCTTTGTCTGCCTTTCTCTGGGTCTTTTCAGTCACTGAGTGGGTAGGACGGAAAGGAAAACAAAAACTTGTATTTCTATGACACTTATCACAACTATTGAAGAAAGTGCTTTACAGATCGCAATAAATTACTTTTGAAATTCCATAGGATCCCTGCAGTGTGGAAGCAGGCCATTTGGCCCAACGAGTCCACACTAACCAATTAGACCCTGTTATAATGTAGGAAGCATGGCTGCCACATTGTGCATAACACATATTGACAAACTGCATGTGATAGTGCCAGATAATCTGACATAGGGAAGGAGAAGTAGCAGGGAAAATTCCTCTGCTATTTATTGAAATGATAATATGGGACCTTTACCATCTACTCAAATTGACAGTTGAAGTCTTAATTTAAAGTCTCGTGCCCGTTTTGAATACTGGAGCATCCATTTTCATTTTTATACTTGAGTCCTGGGCTAGAATTTTATTGTGAAGACAGTGGCCCCATCTCCCAGTTTAGCAATCTGGGGCAAGTCCACTTCAATGAGATCAGAAAGCCCCCCACTGAGTTAACAGCCAGTAGGCCATTATTCAACTTGGGCAGGACTTCCACATACCTCTGTGAGGAAGTCTCATCCTCAAGAACTACAGCCAGTCAAATAGACAGTAGACAGTAGACAGTCTACTTAGGGAACCACCTGACAGGGTCACTTGCCCACAGAGCCTCTTGAGCCACAGTGCCCATTATTGGGTATTTTCAGGTAGATGCCTCCCAAAACTCAACACCAACAAGCCACCAAAAAGAAGTATTTGCCACTTCAGTCTGGGATCTTGTAACTCAGAGGTGGCAGTACTGCTCACTGAATCATGGCCAACATTTAAGAGGGGGAGAACCAGCCTCATGACTGTAGTGCTTTCACTTGAATTGATGTAGCAATGTTTATAAAATAGGTTTGACAAAATATGCATAGTGTGATTGTTTTTGCTCTAGCGAGCAGCAGCAGGAAAAATGGAAAGGACAGGCCAGAAAATGATTTGTTAGATGAAAAGTTTATGTCTGATATCTGCTGAAGAGGATGCAAATTTTAAGTGTTGGCCTTCAAATGAAAATGCTTTATATGCACCATTAATTATTCAAAGGCTTAATCTGTTTGCTGATAACAACTCATCAAACTGTGGTACAATCAGTTACAAGTCTATTGTGTAAAAGTTTTGGGACCCTGCAATAACTTTGTGATAATGTCAGAAGCTGCTGCCTACTGGGCATAAATAGCACTGAATTGAGACTGAATTGAGTTTGAGTCAAGTTGGAGCATAGCTTGAGGGCTCCGATAAATGACCAGACTTCTGATATAATGAATGAAAGGCCTTGGGCAGTAACCTATCTCCCAAGTTTTAGTGCATCCGTTAGACCTGGACCTTGCAATATGTCAGTCTGCAACACTTAATTAAGTACAACTCTTTGCACTGGAAAAACAACAAGGTTTGGCAGACCAAGGAATGTTTATCATCGAGTCAACAGTCCCACAGGTGCAGTTGGTATTTATCTCAGTATGCATCCCTGGGAACAGGCTAGCACAGTAGAGCAGAGAATCCTGCATTATGGAACTGCACAGGATAAACTGCAACAAAAAACATTGTATTTTTCTTCAGACCTTCTTTGCCAAGGCACCTTCCAGAAAGAGGGGCACTATGGTCTTTTTATCATTGCAGTCTTTTGAGCCTGGGTATAAATGAACAATCTGACAAGGATTGCCCTTCTCACCACTAGCCAAGCTATATCTTAGTAGATTGTTTGAAAGTTCTGGTGATGAGGCATTCTGCCAAATGACTTAGACAGTCTACTTAGGGAACCATCTGACAGGGTCACTTGCCCACAGAGCCTTGAGAATGTTATGCGCTGGCTACTGCCTGTTGGATTTGCATTCAAAAGTGTTTTTCTACACAAGCCTTTCCACAAGGGATAAGTAAGACATCACTTTCATACTACTTGGAGCATCATGTGGCAATGTGGCCAGACCCATCCTTTGTAACACTATTGCCAGGTAGAAACTCTAATCTCAAGCTTGGTGCCAAGAAGCCAGAAGGATTATATGCCTAGCTGTTGTCAGGATGCTGCATTCTAATGCAGTCATTGAGCATCTAACACTGCAGTCACTGAGGGAGCATTGCATGGGTAAATAGAGCAAAATACTAAACAAATGACTTAAGAGGCTCTGACTGAGGTGATGATTAGCAATTTCTAAAATGCATTATTCACAATACAACTTGTTCCTGTAGCTGTTGACTCTGAAATAGTAGGTGATGAGCACATGAATTTTATTCTTTGAATGGTAAGACATTAGATTGGGTTGCTAATTTGATTTGGGTGACTGGGTAGTGTTGTTCAGTTGAAGGTACTGCTCAGGAGCTCCAGCTACTTACTGAGGTGGGAACCCTTTTCTAAGTCACCTTTCCTGTTTTGTCGATCCTCATTTTTCCCTTGGCAGGGTAAATTTATTCAACAAACAGCAAAGTATCATTCTCCAGAACACTGATTCTCAAATGCATTGAAGGAAACTATTCAAGGTGTCCAGGCAGTGAAATTGCTGTCTGAGCTTTCTGAAGATCCACTCAAATTGATCTGTGAATCTGATGAGGATCAGTTCTGAGTCATCAGTCAGCTGACTAGAACTTGTCCAAGCCACCAAGCTGCTAGCATCTTGCTACTTGCTCTTTATAGTCCCACACTGAGCACACCAAAATGTATTTAAAATGTTCTCTTCTGAGTTCAGATTTCTTTTTGTCTTTACCTGATTTCTAAGCCCCTATATCATCCCCCTTCTTGCTGATGGTAGCAACAATAAGGAGGTAGTGCAATGCTTGTGGTATGTTGTTGAGGTAATTCCAATTCTACCATAGTTGTATCAGTAATACAATGTATAGTCAGTCCACTCAAGAAATATGCTTTATATTTCACACATTTGCTTCCAAAACTCATTTTTAAAAGTCATACAGAATATCATATTGGACACAGATTCTAATAATGTGTGCGGTGATTGTGCAACGTTAGTATTCTCTGGTACAATGCAATATTCTACGGACATGGTCATCAGCCTGTCACAGGTCAGAGTGAGATGAGATCATGGGATTGAGGTCATATCCCTAATTTTATGTAGCAATTTACTTCATCAGTAGAAATGTGTTACCTGACTGTTTGAGGTCATAATCATCACCATCGCAGCTTCTAATTTCAAACGTCATTGAAAGCTATGGTCAATGAAGGCAAAACAAAATGCATTCCAAAATGATTGCGTGAAAAGAGTGACATTTCCTTGGCCGGAATGTGTTGTAAACCAACTGGCTCTGGAGCTTTAATTTTATCTGTTGTGACTGTAGCACTAAGACTTTCTTGTCCCTGATATTTGAAGAAAGGTTTTAGGCTGTAAAAAGTAACAAAGAGATCACAGTGACATCACAAGAGCCCGCATCCTAGCAACAGAGCATTTTTTTGAAAAAATACAAATAGTTGTTTTGAATTTAAAACCATATTCTAAAAGGGAACGTTAACATTTGAGTGATATCAGTTACATTCTGAAAGAATAGTAAGTTCGACAATAGACATTTTCCTTTAGTCCCACTGCTTGTGCTATCTGTTGCTCCTGTGTGCTGATAGTCTTTGATCTTGATAGATAAGCTGTACCCGTAAGGCTGAAGAGATGACAGATCATGGACTTAAATCAAGAATACTTGATATTCTTAAACCAAGCTCGTGGAGCTTGCAAAATTTAACCTTGCCATGGCGTTTATCAAATGATCGATTGTCACAAGTTCAGCTCAAGGAATATCAGGTAATTAGTATTGTAATAAATGAAACCTTTACATCCCACACCATTGTCCTTGAAAATGGCCTACAGACGAGCCGAAGAGATTGCTGAAAGAGATTTTATTATTTATTATTGAGGCATGGACATTGCTGGCAAGGCCTGAATTTATAGCCCATCTTTAGTTGTCAGGGAGTAGGTGGTACTGAGTTTCCCTTTTGAACCACTGCAAAATTTGGGGTGCAGACATACTCAAAGTGCCATCTGGAAGGGAGTGCCAGGATTTTCACCCAGTGATGATGAAGAAAAAATGGTATAGCTCCAAGTCAGGATGATATGTGATGTATCGAGAACTTAAGGTTATGCTTTTCCAATTGTATCTTTTACCCTTTTCTTTCTGGGTGGTAGAGATTATGGGTTTGACGATGCTGTCAAAAGAGGCTTGGTGAGTTACTGCAATGCATCTTGGAAATGGTACATATGTTGCCACTGTGGTGGTGAAGGGAGTGATTGTTGAAGGTTGTGGTTAGGGTGCCAATTAAGAGGGCTTCTTTGTCCTGGATTGTATAAAGTTTCTTAAGTGTTGTTGGAGCTGCACTCTTCCAGGAAGTTGGGCAGTATGCAATAACATTCCTGATATGTTCCTTACAGATTGCAAGATTACTTGCTATTTATCAGCCGAAGCCCGGACACTATTCAGGTCTTGTTGCATTTGGAAATGGACTGCTTAATACCTGAGGCATCACAAATAGTGCTGAACATTGAGCAATCATCAGCAAACATTCTTAACTATGATGGACTAAAGGTTAATGGTGAAGCAGCTGAAGATGTTTGTGTCTGGGGAATTACCCTGAAAGACTGCAATGATGTCCTAGACCTGCGATGAACCATCTTCCTTCATGCTTTGTACAGTTCCAACCAATGAAGAGTATTCCCCCCATTCCTGTTGACTCCAGTTTCGCTGGGGCTGTTGATACCATAATCAGTTGGAAGCAAGTGGGATGTCAAGGGCGATCACTTTCACCTCATTTCTGGAATTCAGCTCCTTTGTCCATATTTCAGCATAAGCCGTAATGAAGTTAGGAGGTGAGAAGCCCTGGCAGAACCCAAACTGATTATCAGTGAGCAGGTTATTCATCTGCAAGTGCTAATGTCAATTGCTCCAATCATTTTGCTGATGATCAAAAGTAGATTGTTGGGATGGAAATTGGCAGGATTGTATTTGTCCTGCTTTTTGTGTACAGGTCATACGGTGACCTTTTTTGCATTCTTGGGTAGATGTACTGGATCAGCTTGGCTAGAGACATGGCTAATTCTGGATGCCAGTGTCCACAATGTAAAAATAGGACTTGGCCTCCATAATGATTGCTGTGGTAACTTTACCAATCCAATTGTGGACATATGCATCTGTGACAAATAGATTGATGAGGATGAAGTTAAGTTATTTCCTTCTTGTTAGTTCTCTCACTGTCTCTTGCAGACCTGTCTATCAGTAATGTCCTTCAGAACTCAGCCAGTGCAGTCAGTAGTAGTGCTAGCAAGGCAGTCCTAGTTTTAGACATTGAAGTTCCCCACACAGAGTGAATTCTGTGCCCTTGTTAACCTTAGTGTTTCCTTCAAATGATATTCAACATGGAAGACTAACTTATTAGCTTGAGGGGGAATGGTATTTGATAATCATGGAGGCTTCCTTGCCCATGTTTGATTTGATGCCATGAGATTTCATAAAATCTGGAGTCCATGTTGAGGAACCTTCTTGACTATATATCATGGTATTGCCATCTCTGCTGGGTCTGTCTCAGTGGTGGGACAGAATATATCTAAGGATAGTGATGGTGGTGTCAGGGATGTTATGTGTCAGGTATGCTTCAGTGAGAATGACTATGCCAAACTATTGCTTGGCTAGTTTGTGGGACAGCTCTTTGAATTTTGGTACAAGTCCCTTGATGTTGGTAAAGAGGAAAGGATCAACAGGGCTGTGTTTGCCATTTTTGCTTTGCCTGGAGTCATACAAAGGCTCACCCAGATAAGTATGGCAGATTTCCTTCTCTAAAGGACATTAAGTGAACCAGCTGGGTGTTTCTTCAACAAATGACAGTGTTTACATGACTGCCATAAAGTTAGCTTTTTAATTGCAGATTTAATTGAATGCAAATTTCATTATCTGCTAAGATGCGATTCAAACCATGTCCCGAGAACATTAGCCTGGGGTTCTGGATTACTAGTTCAGTGACAATACCACTTTGGTCTCCCCGAACACAAACAATTTGAGCATCATGATAATATGGCAGTGTTTCAAAAGAAATAAAGTGCACTAATACACTAAATTTTAGAGGTACCGTAGAGTGCAAGGATCTCCCACAATGTACTAGCACAGCAGCCAGAAAGCCATGCTGTTCATGGCACATAGGCAGCATGGCTAATATTCCCTCACACATACTACCTCATTCCTTCACCTTAGTGACTGCTTAAACACCAGGCCCCACAGTTTACATGTCCTTACCTACATCCTATCTAAACAACCTCTACAGGTCACAACTATTCTGTCTCCAATGCCTGCTGTAGACTCACAACTTGTCACGAATTGGAAACCATCACACACAGACAAGCATTCCCAAAGATGGTCTTTGACTTAATCCAGTGAAAGTGCAAACAATAAAATGAATAGAGGCTGCAGCTCACCCCCATAATGCAAACCAAAACATGGTGACAAATGACTATGACTTTCCATGATGCTGTGCTGCACCCAGCTCCCATCTCCTGGAACTGGGTGTTAGTCAGCTCCTCTCTGGTTTGTAGCATTTGATACAACTGAGCTGTGTCAAGGACAGCTCCATCCTCTCCAGTGTCTTCGTTCTCCTCCTCAGAAGACAGTTTATGTTCCCCTAACTCCTCAGTATCCAGCATTTTATCTGGTTGCCTGCTCCAATTGGGCAGATCACAGCATCCCAGGATGATGTGGCACACTCTGTCTAGACCACCATTTCACAGATCACCTGAATATTGCCTAACAAGATTGCATAGCTGGACCAATTAGCTAATCCCCATTGGAAAATGACATTGCATTGGTACTGACACTAACACCAAAGGGTCACACCAGAAACGGAACCACTGGCCAGGTTCCTGACCCAAAATTGAAACTTTAGCCCTGTTACTATTTTAACCCATCACACATGCCATGTTTATCAGCTAAATTGTGAAGATGTTCAAATTTTCATCTCTAGGAAAATGTATTTCATAATCATTCTGTTCTAAAGAGTTTTTTATTGACATATTATACTTCATTACATTTTCCAGGAGCTCACATTTCTGTCAAAGCATGAAATTATTCGGTAAGTTTCATTTTATCTATAAATATAGAAACAATACAATATGACGCAATTGTAAATAGAAATAGGCGAAAAGGGTAAAAGAGAATTGGCCTGTGAAAAAGTGGAATGGTAACTTGACACTTTAAATCTATCAATACACTTGCAATGATGCAGTAATAAGCACATTCTAGCCCATGAGTAGCCAGATAGATGGAAAAAGACTTATCATAGCTTTCCTGTCAGGAGGAGGAACCCAGTTGAACCTACCTACCTCCTCATGCAGTAAAGCTTGTGTGTATTCCCTATTTAGCTCGTTTCTCCTTTTGGTTATCCGAAGAATGGTGCACAAAGGAAATTGGAAGTGGAGAAGGGAAGTGCAGGGCAGGAAAGGCATAATGCGAAGCTTCAAATATAAATATAATCTTCCCTAACTGTCTAGAAATAATGGTGGTCTGACAGCAATGTGATGTGTTGCTCTAAAGCAGCTTTCTTTAAAACCTGTTTAGCTCCTGATACTTATCATATTTTCTGAGGAGTTGTGAAATATTAACCAGTCTTCTCTGAAGTCTCTAACTCAGCAGTTAAGATTATAAATTATTCCTCTAACCTTTGATTTATGCTTTCTCAATTGTGAAGCAGTGCAAGCTGACAGGCTGGATTCTAACAAGTTGGTCTGCACTGATGTATGGGAGGAAGCCACAGAATAATGGTGAGAAAAGCTAGGGTGTGAAATGGTACTTCTTCAAAACAAGATGAAATAGCAGACACTGGGCAGAAAGGGATCAATAAAATTATTCTGTTTTCTTTTACTAAAAGATATTCAATGATTAAGTTACGCAGTGATTTCCATAACATAGTGGAGGAATGAGTTTTACTTTCTGCATTTTTCCGCATTTCCCCTCAAAAAGGCCTGTGTTTTCACACTCTTATGAATGGGAGATACCAGAAATAGTTAGAAGGTCAGGCAGCATCCAAGATTTTCTCTTGTCAGTAATTTCTGTTTTCATTCTGAATTTTCAACATCAGTATTTTGTTTTACCTTATTTCGATGACAATGGACAATATTAGTATGCAAAAATGAGCAGAGTATATCTTAAAATCAAACTAATAAGTCAGATGTAAATGATACACAACAAAAGAGAAATGAAGTTGAAAGATGCTACCTGCTGCTAAATGTTAACATTAATAATGATGAACAGGGCCGATTCTGTTGTACAAGGAGAAGTAAATAGAAGAGAAGTTAGAAAAGGACGTTCTAAATGTTCTTCATCACCCAGTAATAAAATAAAGAATAAGAAAAGACGAACTAATGCCTCACTTACAACTACGAACACAAATCTACAATGTTGGGAAGCACAACTGAAGGTTGAGGAGGAGATGGATAAAGAAATTCAGGTAATATGACAGTAATCTCAAAAGATGGATGAATATATAATTGTAACAAAAGCATTGTGACTTAAAAATGGTGTACCTCTTTTTATTGGGGCGCAAGCATTTTAATTCATGACTTCTCTTCACTGATTCCAGTAGAATATATAAATCTGGTGCTGACACCTTATTTTCATTATTGCAGCATGAGGTCAAACGTCTGTAATGTTGCTGGCTGCTGGTGACTGAGCAGTATTAGTATGTGCTACTTCCAGCATTCTGTTCTCAAAGGCGGCCTATCCTTGTTAAAGGGACTCTGAATAATATTGCTGCAATTTAAAGCAATAAAGAAAATTGTCAGGGTACAAGGGAAGTTCGAGGCTGACAAGTGTTGTGCTAATGGTTTTAGTGGTGGAGGTAGGCAGGAGGAGAAATGTGATAGTACTTCAGGGAGGCCCTGAAGGAATGTCTCAGGAGGAATGGGGAGGTGGTGGCCGGGTGATGTTGGTATTGCTACAACAAATCGAATGAGCTTATGTGAGCGACTACATTCAGTGCATGCACAGCCACATGACATCTCATACTCACCACACAACCAATACCTTATGCTGCTCAATGCTTTACGCCCTTATCACTCCTCCATCAGCACTCCTCAAGCTGAAGAAGCAGGTATCCAACCTCCCTATGCACACCTACCAATGCTACACACCCATCTCTTCCTACCTCAACCTTTCTCTTACTATTCAGCTCTGGCATTCATGTCACTGAAACCAAGGTACACAGTCACTTTTTCCTCTGCCTTGTAGTACAAGCTAGCATGCAAAATAGAACAATATAGGGCAAAACTGGCAGAGAACAAGGACGCCTGCATTTCCTGCTCTTCATGGAGTGATGGCTCTCAACATCATGGATAGATTGTTCCTGAGTACTGAGGATAATGGTTATGTTTCCAACTTATATATCTCCAACTCCCATTTCATCCTAATCCTGTTGCCTGGCATGATAAGCAAACTGGAGATGGTGTGACCATGGACCTCTTGCTTATTTTCCCAAAGCCTTCCCTCGTCCCAACCTCCACTTCTGATTTTTGCTTTCAAATACAATGACTGCTGTCTGCACAACCACAGCAGTTCAAGAAGGGAGAGAGCAATAACACTGCACTGATAAAGAGGTCCAGTCACTTGCTATGGCACTTACAGCCACCAGCTTAAATATTAGCGTTTCTTGTACTTTGGAAGATACATAGAATTGAGGGTTCACATGTGGTGAGTCACCAGGTACAGTGAGCAGCAGCAATAGTTGGGGTTAGGATGACTTCATTTTTGGAAGTTTGTCAGAGGGCAGGGTTGCAGACAACTTCTGCTGCAGAGGACTCAGATAAGGACATTGAGGAGACAGTGTACAAGGGAGTACTGAATAGGCATGACAGCAAGATGTTGGGTACATTGGCTAGCATAGCAGATAAATTCCTGTCACTGTCAAGGAGCATGATGTAGTCAGGCTCCAAGCTGGCAAGGGGACGTGGGTCACAACCTCTGCTACATCTTCACTGTGCTGCCATTGCTGCTCCAATACCTATTGCAACCTTTATTTGGGCTGGTAACCTTATCCACTTCCATAAATATGAGGATACAATAATATTCTCTGGCAAATCCAGGAAGTTAACACTGCAAGTTCAACACAACAGTGTACTTCCAGAGATTTTGCCATGGCACATGCTTTTTAAAATCAAAATCAACTCTCTTGCTCTCTTTAAACAGCATCGGTGCTTGTTTTGCAGCTCAGTGTTTGCTTTTTTACGGCAATACGCAATGGACCTGCATAGACCTGTCAGGTTAGCAAAGAAAAGCAAAATAGTTTCTGGCACTTACAGGGACACCTCTGTGAGTGCCTTTTTCAAGACGGTAGCACATTGGAAATGGCTAGTAGTGCAGTGTTCCCCAGTAACAATGTGCTAGGCATCTGTAACACCATCTCTAGTGGTGCTATGGTTCCCAAATTTGTGCCCTAATTTAAGAAAAATGTTAATAAAGGATCGCAGTTAGCATTCTCTTAAATTGTTTACAATTCTTTGCAGACTTTGGCATCTCAACTTAGTCGTTCAAAGCTTGAAGGTATTTTTGTGCAGTTGGCAAAGAAGAATCCAGGGTTGATCATAGACCTCCTGCAAGATGCTCCGTCAGGCCACACTCCCAATGGGACTTCAACAGAAATCCCCAGCTGGTGTGTCTGTGGCTTTTGTAGGGAGATGCCGACTGACACAGAGAAAGTGTGCTGTGGGAAGACAGGGAAACACTGCATTAGTACAAGTTGTGCAATGGCAAACTTGTGTTTGAATGAGGCAGTGCTGTATCTGATGCTGATGTATCGCAATGAATTGTTTGGCCTCCACTCTCTCCCCGCTGAGAACTACAATCGCGAACTGAGACATGCAGCATACCGGCAGTACATCATGTGGCAACATGGCCGTTTGGGAAGCAACAACAAACGTATCATTCCCAGTTGCTGCGTATGGATAATCAGAACTACCTTTCCTGACCCTGGTGGTGAATATTCTGGTTTTCAACCATCTCGGCTGTCCTAAGATGACTTTCTCTGCTGCAATAGTTGATGCTTTTTCTTTGTAATATTCTCTGGAAATTATTGCAGAATTATGCAAAAAAAGGGGAGTGAGAGGTTGGGGTGGAGATAAATGGCATCTAATAACAGCCATGCTCACTTTCTGTCATTTATTATTTTGATGGCACAAACAGTAATTATAATAAAAGAAGTGCTACAAATGACACTGACTCAAATAATACTAGACCTGATGATGGAATTAGCTGTACCACTAGATAAAATTCTAAGTCAGTATAATACAAATTGATTTTGTGGTTGTATTTTTCATTACTTTAATATACTTAGCTGAAAAATTAAGACCATACAATTCCTTCTGATCCCAGGACAGTCTTATTCCTTGTAAGGTGTTCTGAATTTCCAGCAATTGATTGAAAGAATCATACAAGACTTCATAAACTAAGGCTTTTACAACATAGACCGAACATTAATGGGTAACTTATCATCAAAATACAGAAAATGTAGGAACAATGGAGAAGAAGACATTTAGCATATTAAGCCTATCCAAAATTCAATTAAATCTTTTACCACCACTCTACTTGCCCCGTGTAATCTTCATATCCTTTGATGTCATTAGATTTCAGAAATCTATTGATTTCAATCTTGAATGTGCTCAATGCTTGAGCTTTCACAGCTGTATGGGATAGATTTTCCAAAGATTCCCCAATCTTTGAAGAAATTTCTCCTGCCACACCCTGTTGGAATTTTATAAATTTCAATGAGATCACTTCTCATTCTTTGAAACACTGGAGAATATGAGCCAGTTTCCCCAGTCTCCTCTCATAATTCAATCCTGACATCTGCGAACAAAATCAGGCTTACTCAGTATCCCGTTTAACATTTTCTTTGTTTGATGGGCTTCCAAATTCTATTTGTGGCAGTGACTTCCACAATTGGAAGTCAGTGCTACGATTGGCTGTGCATGGAACGTTGGAGAACACAGCTTAGAGGGAACATTGTTCATCATTTCTCTGGTATGAAAGAGCAGCTCTCCAGTTGCAAGCAGATGCCTGCAGTTGCGACATTAAATCTGGTTGGTCAATTTCACTGTATATGGTTGAGGTGCTAATTTTTTAACATGTCCCAAGTTGAGCCATAGGCTGACTGTTTTTAGGTGTGTTGATTATTTCTACTCAGACTGTCTCTCCAACTGTCAATTCTGACAATGAATTAGTAGCTTTATAAAGCTAGAATTTGGCTTTCTGTCACTTCACTCTGATATTGTCACTCATTCTTGTTATTTTCTGGCTTTTGTAAATTTTCTGGCTTTCGTAAATTTTCAGGTGTAAGAATTCTGGGTACAGTGAGCCATTGTTCACTGAATTAAATTATTTTCCACATCTTCAGTTGGAGTGTTTCTTCACTCTGTCTCAAACACATCTGCATTGGATCTAATGAAATTTTGATGATACTTTTGGCAAATTTGCTGCTGCTTCAGCCTTTACTTTTGTCTGTGATTAGTGTGAAGAGGATGTATAATATACACATGGCTGAATTTCCAAATCATTTCTGAAGCACTGTTGCGCATCACCGTGTTGGGAGTGCCAGGAACACTGAGGTATGCCTTCAGGTAATCTATGATCTCATTGACCTCACCTTCTCTAACTCCCAGCTGTCTGAATAGTAGTTGACTGTGAAAGGATAATCAGTACCAGTGACAGTAGAATGGTTTCATTCAAGCTTTCACCCATGAACTGTCTTAGGATGTCATGAGCCAAGAATAGCTCTTTAGCTTACTGAGCTGGTTGTTCTTTACAAGCACTGTATTGGCTGATGTGGTCCTCAATCTCAATGCTCTTGTTGAGACAGTAGAGAATTTCTCTTGCTTTCCACAATTTTCGCGGATCTGCTTCAGCCGTCTCTTTTCTCATCTGACTCCAGTTCCTTTGTGCTTGCTTCATCTCTGAATGTCCTATACTTTTTGACAACGGCTGTGAACTCTTGATGGTTTCAAGCCATCATTTCATCATTATTTCCTGCAACACATGAAATGCTGCATCTTATTATGTATTTTCCTTCTTCTGAGTAGGATGCTTGACTTTCAGATTCAGTATCTCTGTTGACCTGATGACTTTCAGAGAGTGTTGTACAGTTGAATCTGGAAGATTTTGCACTTCGTTTGAGCATCATCAACCTTCTTCGAAGGCAATGCGGATGTCAACAGCATGTTGACAATATATATCTGCTCAATTTGTTTGTATTTCATTTCCATTCTGTCGCTGAAACAAAGTAACCACAGAAGGAGACTTCACATACACCTCCACCTTCAATGAGAGTGGCAGGAATAGAATAGAATAGAATAGCTTTTATTGTCACGTGCACTCGAAATGTAGCTATAGAGTTAAAAAAAGTGTTGTTACACAGTAAAATAAAATATAGATTAACATGGGAACAGTTGAAAAGTCCAGAATTATACTTAAGTTCCAGTCTGAGCCCGCTGGCCCCAGAGCATGAGGCCATACTGCCTCGATGTGTCGGCCTCCATCCAGGACTCACTCCACCACCACTCTGGGAATCGGCCCATTTGTTTCACTGCTACCGCAGGAGTTGACCCATTGGCTGTGCTCTGCTGTGCGATTCGGCCCGTGCTTCCTCTGCCATGGGACTCGGCCTGTTCACTCCTCTCCATTCGGCCCTTAGTCACTCCGCTCCTTGATTCCAGTCTTCGGATAGGGCAGAAAGGGGTGGGGGAAGAAAAGAAAAGCCAAGAGGAGAAAACAAGAAAGAAAGGGAAAGGTACTGGTGAGTAGAGGAGCTCCAAGTAGAGCGTCCTACTCTGCCGCCATCTTCTACACAGAAAAAGGAGGGCGTGAGATGTTGTCTATCATATTAGTGCAAAAGATAAGGCTAAAGGATTTGCAGCCATCTTCAGAGAGAAGCGCTAAGTGGGTGATCCATCTCCATGTCCTCTTCAGGGCCCAACTTTACGAATACCAGTCTTTTTCCCATTTGGTTCTCATGATGTTAAGGAATAGTTGAATACATTGGATATAGCAAAGAACTTTGACAATACTCCTGAAAACTGATGTTGCAGAGCTAGATGAGATTTTAGCCCAACTATTTCAATGCAGCAACAGAAACATCTACCAATCGCCTGGAAAATTGTATATATGTCTGCAATAAAACGTAGGGCAAATACAATCCAGCCAATGATTGACCCATCAGTCTTCTCTCAAGCTATCAACCAATGAAAGATGTCATTTACACGACTATCAAACAGGTCATATTCAACCATAATACTCTCATCATTGCTCACTTTGCTTGTTCTGTTGTGTCGGTTGTCTCCAGATCTCAATACAGCCTCAGTCTAAGCCAGACACGCTGCATAGGAGGCAATCCAGAGAAGATTTACTAGGTTGATCCTGGGTATGAAGAAGGTATTTTCTTATGAGGAGAAGTGGAGTAGTTTGGGCCTGTACTCACTTAAACTTAAAAGAATAAGAAGTGAATGTCTTGAGACATATAAGTTTCTTAGGGAGCTTGGCAGAGTAGAAATGGAGAGATTGTTTCCTCTTATGGGGGAGTCTAGGGCTTGAGGACATAATCTCAGAGTCAGGGGTCACCCAGTTAGGAAAGAGATTCAAAAGAATTTCTTCACTTAGAGATAGTGAATGTATGGACTTCTTTACCTCTTTACCAACTCTGGGTCATTAAGTATACTCAATGCTGAGATAAACATATGTTTTAATCAGTGAGGGATTCAATGGTTATAGAGAACGGTTACGGTGACACGGTGGCTCAGTGGTTAGCACTGCTGCCTCACAGAGCCAGGGGCCGATTCCACCTTCAGGCAACTGTGTGTGTTTCTGCAGGTGCTCTGGTTTCCTCCTACAGTCCAAAGATGTGTCAGTTAGGTGGATTGGCTGTGCTAAATTGCCCATAGTGTTCAGACTTAGGTGGGTTAGTCGTGGGAAATACAGAGATAGAGTAGGGGGATGGGTCTGGATGGGATGTTCCTCAGAGGGTTGGTGTGGACCTGTTGTGCCTGTTTCCACACTGTAGGGATTCTACGATATGATATGCTAAATAGGAGAGCAGACTCAATCGACTAAATAGCCTACTTCTGCTTCTATACGTTACTTTGCCAAACATGGGCAAAAAGTCTGAATTCCAAATCATTGCAGTCCCAGGACATAAATGCAGAAGTTCCTTGGGGAGTGAACTAGGCCCAACCAAATTCGACTGCTTCACCGATGATCTTCTGTCCATTTCAAGGTCAGAAGTGGAGATGTTTGCTGATGATTGTATAATATTCAATACTATTCTAATTCTTCAGGTACTGAAAGTCCGTAGAAACAGAAAGAACTGCGGATGCTGTAAATCAGAAACAAAAACAGAAATTGCTGGAAAAGCTTAGAAGATCTGGCAGCATCTGCAGCGAGAAACCAGAGTTAACGTTTTGGGTCAGAACTGAAGAGAGTCACCAGATCTGAGACGTCAACTGTGATTTCTCTCCGCAGATACTGCCGGACGTGTTGAGCTTTTCCAGCAATTTCTGTTTCTGTTTCTGTTTCGGTAGCAGTCTGTGTCTGCATGTAGCAAGACCTGGACAACATTCAAGTTGGAGTTGATAAATGGCAATTCACTTTTGTGCTATGTAAGTGACGGGTAATGATCATTTCCAATATGAGAGCGCCTAATCAACTTCTCTTGACATTCAATGGTGTTACCATTGTTAAATCCCTCACTATAAACACCCTAGGGTTTATCATTTAAAATAATTTAAATTAGACCAGCCATAAAAATACTGTGACCACAAGACTGGGTCAGAGGCTATGAATTTGTGAAGAGCGTCTCATTTATTGTCTCTCTACAGCCTTTCCACCAATGGTAAGACACAAATCAGGAATGTGATGGAATACTTTTCACTTTGCTGAATGAATGCAGCTCCTAAGAACCTTGGCAGGCTAAAGATAACAAATAAGCAAAGTACTAATTGTAGGAAAAGTCTTGTAAGAGGGTACAAAGTATTTGACAGAGCAATACGTCCGAAGTCAAACACGTTTGTCGGGACCTGCTGCCTATATTCAAGAGTTGACAAACTCAGAAGTCACACCGGTTATAGTCCAACAGGTTTATTTAAAATCACTAGCTTTTTAAACGCTGCTCCTCTGTCAGGTGAAGGGTTTTATCCAAGGTTTTTAAGGAAGTAGCTACAGAGATAGTGGAGGCATTGATCAAAATATTCCAGATCTCATTCTGGGATGATTCCAGCAGACTGGAAAATCACTATTATGATGACCCTGTTCAAAAAGAGACAGCGACCTAGGAAACAGAAAAGATAGGCCAGTTAGCCTATCATCTGTCATTAGACAAATGCTAGAGTCCATTGTTAAGGAAGAAATAACAGGATTTTCAGAAAAGCTTAACACAATTAAACGGAGTTAATATTATATTGTGAAAGGGAAATCATGTTTCACAAATTTCCTACTGTTCTTTAAATATATAACAAACTGAATTAATAAAGGGGAGTCAGTAAACATAGTGCATTTGGATTTCCAGAAGACATTTGATAGGCTGCCACCTAAAAAGGTTATTGCACAAAATGGAAGCTCATGGTATTAGCAGTGCTGTACCAGCATGGACTAAGGATTAGCTAAACACACAGAAGACAGAGAGTCCACTACTCCTGGCCCTGATCAGTGACTGGTCTGCCTAAAATTGTAAAGGTGTCTCAAAAATTTGAACAGTTGAAATAAGTTGTCTCACACTTGAGCAATGCAATAAATCCATGAGTAATTTTCTTAGTTAACAGGATGTTGCTGTCAAGCTAAAAACATGTTTTGCCTATGGCACAAATGAGCAATGTGATGTGACTTTTAGTGCCAGTGTAATGCTGAGTATTTAGGGAGACCATATTAAACAATATGTCCTATTGACCATTTACAGCGATCAGCATACTGCTTGTGCACAACCAGCCCAGGCCTGCAAATCACAGAAAATTATATCCTCCATTAGATGTGATTCTCCTATTGGAAATCATTTATTCAACAATCTGGACTGTGTCAAGAGTTACACTGGAAACCAATTTAAGATCTTCAGTGGGATCACAGTGTGATGCATTTGCACTAGAAATACAGGATTTTGTTTTATGAAGGGGAAAGAATTTGTACATATATTACACAGTTTCAAAAAATAGGTGCCAAAGAGACAACCAAACTCTGTATCCACATGGCAATGGTGTGGCCGATCAGAATCCATCTGTGTGGCCTGGAAAGCTTCACATTCTTGCCTCCATTTAGCAATATTTCACTTATCTATTTTGAAAGGACTAATAGTATTTATTAAATTGTGGGAGATTAGATAATATTAAGTTTCAAAGATACCTGGGTGGCCTTGTCAATAAGCCACTAAGACCAAAATGCAGGTGCAGGATGTGATTAGGCAGATGAACAGTACATTATCGTTTATTGCAAGAGGATTTGAGTACAAGAGTAGCAAAAACTTGTTTCAATTGTTCAGAACCTTTCTTAGACCACATCTTGAACTTTGTGTGCAGTCTTAGTCTCCTTACCTTAGGAACTATACTTTTGTAATTGAGGAAATTCTCACCAGAGATGTTCCTGGGATTTTAGGACTGTCCTGTGAAGAGAGATTGGAGAAACTAGGCCTGTATTCTCTAGAATTTTGAAGACTCAGAAGTGATTTTAAGCCACTTAGGACTAAGATGTAGAGAAATGCTTTTTCTCAGAGGGTTGTTAATCTTTTGAATTCTCTATTCAGAAGGCTGTGGAATCTCAGTGATTAATTATGTTTAAAGTAGAGATTGACAGATTTCTAAATACCATTGATGTAAAGGGATATGTGGATGATGTGGCAAAATGGATTAGATTATCAGCCATGATTGTACTGAATGGCAGAACTAGCTTGACAGCTGAATGGCCTTCTCTAGCTCCTATGTTCCTACTTTTAGCTTGCATTTTCACCTAATGAAACAATGCCACCCTCAAATAATTTATCACAGTATAATGTGTGATTTGTTTCAATAAGTTAGTAACATGGTGTAAATAAAACAAGATTTAAAAAAAATTATATATGGTCTAAGATAGAGCTTTCAAAGTTAATAGGACAAATAAGAGTAATGTTCCCTAACCCCACGAGTCTACCAGTGCACAAAAGTACCTTTCTGCTTTCATATTCTGCAATCCATATAAATATTCTGAAACAATCTCAAAAGAAAGACATTACATGCTATTGGGAACAACCATGAGATTAGAGTTAAATTAGGGTTTGTAGCTAGAACTGGTATCGTGTTATTGATTAATTAATTTGCTTCTTTCACTGCTGAAATTTCTATGATATCAATGTGTTCCATTGAGATTTATGCAGCTACAAGCTTTTTTTTATTGCTATAAAGGTGATGGGAAGGCAACAGCCTGGTGGTATTGTCGCTGGGCTGTTAATCCAGAGACCCAGATAATGTTCTGGGGAGTCAGGTTGGAATTCCGCCATGGCAGATGGTGGAATTTGTATTCAATAAAAATCTGGAATTAGGAGTCTAACGATGATCATGAAACCATTGCCAATTGTCAGAAAAAACTATCAGGTTCACTAATGTCCTTTAGGGAAGGAAACTGCTATCCTTACCTGGTCAGGTCTACATGTGAGTCCAGACCCACAGCAATGTGTTTGACTCTTAACTGCCCACTGGATAATTAGGGGTGGGCAATAAATGCTGGCCTAGCCAGTGACATCCTCTTCCCATGACTGAATAAAGCAAAAAGTAGTAAAAACACAGTTAAATTTCCTTGGGTAAAGCATATCTTCTACAGTTTGGCATGGCTCAGCAAAACACTGTTGGCAACATTGAACAGACAATTCCAATTTTCTCCTGGACGATTATTATTTTTGAAGAATTTTGTGAAGGACATAGCTAAAATTGGAAGGAATTATATTGTTACCTTTAGTCAGTATTCCTTGAATGGACATGCATTTCCAAGTTGATGTTAAAGTGCACAATGTTATGGTCACTTTATTCGGGAAGAAGAGAGTTACTGAAATGATTTGCCACAGGGTGTAATTGCAGCAAAAAGAATCACTTTCTTTTTCAAGAAGAATGTGATAAAATACTTCTTTCCTATTAAATGTTGTGATGTATTATTTAATTTGGAAATTGTTCTGTTTTGCTAACAGAATTTTCTGCTAAGATACAATTGGAGCATAGCTTCCTGTCACTGACTTGGATATTAATCTGGAGTTGACTTCTGTGTGTCTGACGGAGTGAATGATTTTGGAAGAGGGTTGAATCTGCACAGGGATAACCTGAAAATCAACTAGGTCGATCAGAATCTCTGATCTCAGTTAAGTTTGCCCATTATTTTTGAATTCTGCGTTGCTTTTCCCCAGACTGAGTAACAGGCATGATGAAATCTCAGCTGTTCTTAAAGGGCAGTCCACAATGGAAGTTAGAGGTGATGGTCCCTTCTTTATTGTCTTTCACGCCTTCATTCCACAGCAATTGTCCCAAAAGAACATTGCTTAGTTGAACTCATTGTTTTAAGGGTGCATCAACCTAGGACCCACAGCCTTGCACCAGCACAGATCCTCACCCTGCAGATACAGCTTTATTTTTGTTGTCATGTGATAAGTCACACCTCATGAGTGTGCATGAGTAAACACTGATGATAGTATGAGCCGTGGGTAAACCATGAAATGTAAGAGAAGAAGTAGGCTAAAGGGCACCAACCTTCTAACAGGCATGACATGGCATGGCAAGGCAAAGCATGCATCTGCAAACATATAGGTGGGCACAACGTCAGCAACTGCTAAAAGACCGAGCAAGCAGCCCTGAGATGTAGCCTGGTCAAATCTGTGTATGGGTTCCTCTTTCAGCAAATAAATTGTTTACAATTTACATAGATGATTTGGAGTTGGGGACTAAGTGTGGTGTGTCAAAATTTGCAGATGACACTAAGATGAATGGTAGGGCAAAGTGTGCAGAAGACACTGAAAGTCTGCAGAGGGACACAGATAGTCTAAGTGAGTGGGCAAAGGTCTGGCAGATGGAGTACAATGTTGATAAGTGTGAGGTCATCCATTTTGGTAGGAATAACAGCAAAATGGACTATGTTTTAAATGGTAAAAAATTGCGGCACGCTGCTGTGCAGAGGGACTTGGGTGCCCTTGTGCATGAATCGCTGAAGGTGGGACTGCAGGTGCAGCAGGTAATTAAAAAGGCAAATGGAATTTTGTCTGCCATTGCTCGAGGGATGGAGTTTAAAAACAGGGAGGCTATGCTGCAACTGTATAGGGTCCTGGTGAGGCCACACCTGGAGTACTGTGTGCAGTTTTGGTCTCCTTACTTGAGAAGGGATATACTAGCACTGGAGGGGGAGCAGAGGAGATTCACTTGGTTGATTCCAGAGTTGAGAGGGTTGGATTATGAGGAGAGACTGAGTAGACTGGGATTATACTCATTGGAATTCAGAAGAATGAGGGGAGATCTTATAGAAACATATAAGATTATGAAGGGAATAGATGAAGTGGAGGCAGGGAGGTTGTTTCCGCTTGCAGGTGAAACTAGGACTAGAGGGCATTGCCTCAAAAAGAAGGGAAGCAGATGTAGGACTGAGGTCAGGAGGAACTTCTTCACCCAAAGGGTTGTGAATCTGTGGAATTCCCTGCCCAGTGAAGCGGTTGAAGCTACCTCACTGAACGTTTTTAAGGCAAGGCTAGATAAATTTTTGAACAGTAAAGGAATTAAGGGTTATGGTGAGTGGGTGGGTAAGTGGTGCTGAGTCTCAAGAAGGTCAGCCACGATCTTATTAAATGGCGGGGCAGGCTCGAGGAGCCAGATGGCCCACTCCTGCTCCTCGTTCGTATGTTCTTATGTAACTTTTTTGGATGCTATGTGCTAATGTGCTTTGCAAAACACATCTGTGCTTCCTAAGTAGCTTGCAACTGGATTGTAGAGATGCTGTGGTGGTCATGAAGCATTGGCAAATGTTTGATTTGATTTGATTTATTGTTGCCACATGTACCGAGATACAGTGAAAGGTGTTGTTTTGTGTGCTATACGGGCAGGTTGTATCATGTAAAGTACATCAGGGTAACAGTCAATACAGATCAAAATAGAATATCTACTTTTCAAATGCCAATTTTATCTGGCACCTTAACCAAGGTGACAAATATCTTGCCTGTGGCTTTATAGCACCATTGATTTGTGCCACGTTGATCCTTGTTAGTTTGGAAGAAATGGCCCAGAGGAGAGATGGTGCAGAAAGGGGATGTGGAAGTGTGAACTGCACACAATGTAGTCATTCCATTTCTCACACATTGACCTCCCTCATTCCTGCTTTCATCCACTATTACCAATGTCCAATATGCTGCCTTTGTATGACGAATGTCAAGACATTCTGTGATCCATTGAGTGGATGGACAATGGATCGCAAAGTAGTTGAATCACTGCTTAATCTAAATGTAGCTTGGATTGGAAGGATGGTGTGTGAAATGAAGGAAGGTCAGTGCGCAGATTACAGAGGTTGTGCGGATTTCAGGATCTCATTTGTTATACTTCACTGTAGGTGAACATTCATAATATGAGAGTGCCCTTGGCATGTTTGACAGTGTCAAGTTTGATGATGGATGGCTGATCTTCATCATCTGCCTAATTCTTGTCTTCTACTGTGTTCTCCTCATCTGAAGATGAGTGATGATTTCCTTAATCCTGTTCTGCCCCTGTCTGGTGTCCATGCAGAACCCACCAGAACATATGGTTGCTGCCCTAACAGTAGTCTTTTTCTGCTGATATCTTGTCAAACTCATCCAAGGCACTTCCCATCCTGATCCTAAATTTGAAACCCTCAAAGGTTAGAAAGCACTACGTGTATGCAATAATACACTGTCAAAATTGGCCAGATGGAGCTGATACAGCACTGAAAAAATTGAGAGTTTACTTGGATGAGACAATAGCTATATGAACTGCTGATCAAGCTCACTTTTGTATCCTCAGTCAGTTTCCTGAAGTCTGGGAAAATCTGGGCTGGTTATTTGATTCCAAGTTATAAATAAAAATCAAAAAACAGGATATAAGTATGCTGATTAGCAACCATCACGATTCTGTTGGGAAATCCTTGACTTTGATATGTTGGTTTTTCACAGCATCTAAATGTGCCTCTGTTAAACTAGGAAGGGAGTGTATCGGAACCTTGTTCAGAAAGAACAAGGTCTAAAGAAAGAATTAGGTATTGAAGACTATGTAACATAGAGGAGATATCACAATTTTCTGTCCAGCTGTAAATGGAAATATAACTCACTATCCTGAAAGGTGAGGTATAGATGGGATCGGTGCTCGATGGACCACAAATTGGGCAAGAGATTTGGAAGATTTCTTTCCTCAATTGGAATCAGTATTTGCATTTAGTGTGGATTTGACAGACTAATGTCTTACAAAGGGAAATTGCATCAGCCAGGCTCCAAACAATGAGCACAAAGCTCCATAGAATGGAAATGTGTTGAATCCTTGCTTGCCATTGGTAAGGCATTTGACAGCAATGAGACAAGGGGTAGAATTAAGATGTTATTTTCAGGGCTATTTTGAAGCTCCTAGTCGAATTTTGCTAGTTTTTTAAGGTAACATATATGTATATTTTGACAAATAATCAATCATTTTGTAGAATTAAGCTTGTTCCTTGCCTTTCCTCTATCTACACTACATAATTGATCCAATAGTATATTTTAAGTGAGTTAATGATACCAAGGGAAGTAAGTGCCAGTTCCGTCATAATTGCATTATATAATTCAAAAAATATACATATATGTTACCTTAAAAAAACTAGCAAAATTCGACTAGGAGCTTCAAAATAGCCCTGAAAATAACTTCTAGAACTGGAGGATGAAGAACTTAGAATCATGAAGAAAAGGCAGGGTGAAGGAAGATGCTCGACTCCTCTTGAAAAGAGTTAGTGCAGATGTGAAGGATTAAATGGCCTCCTTCTATGCCGTAAGTTTCCATGATTCCATGATTCTGCAGTACAAGGTGGGTGATAATGGGTATGTACAGGATTTCACATTTGCCAGCCACCTATTATTCAAGGCACATACTCCTCTGTCACTTTCCAAATATCAGTTAATGCTAAAAACCTCCTATTCCAATGAAAATAAATTGACGTTTTTTTGTTAAATGCTGGAAAACTGACACATTGATTTGAGAAAAATTATCCTTTTAGATCCTAAAAACCTGAATGTTATTTTCTATATTTCTTTCTGGTCAATTGAATATTTTTTTGCTGAGTTGTATAGGGATAAGTCAGAAACATGTATGTGTGCAGTATGTAAATAGCCACTTCCAGGGGCATGTTTGCTGTCTATTTAAGGAAATACTTTATAAATATTGGGACAAAAGGAGTTGAAATTTGTTCTGGGACAGTTTTACAACAGGAGATAGGTCAGGGCAAAATTCCTGCAGATTACAATGGCCATTACTATGGCTCATGGTCTTTTTCTTGATTCGGAGCTGATTATCTAACCAGGGGTGATCTCCATTGCTAAGATGGAGCCTACTATGATTTATCTATGCTTTCGTGGAGTCACTATAGTACCAGAGTAGAACTACATCAAAGAAGAAATAACACTGTTCAGCCTGTCGAGCCTGTGCAAGGCTGTTCCAAAGAGCAATCAAGGTAGTTGCATGCTCCAATCTTTCAGTGTAGAAGTGTAATTTCTGCTCCTTCCAGTAGTACTTTTTGAAGGCTATTATGGAATCTCTTTCCATCTTACCATATGCCACACCATTTGTTGTGTTAAAGTAGATTTTCCTAATATCACCTCTTTTTGCTTATCTCATCACTATCAGTCGTATCCCATCTCTGTCTTCTGAGGAGGTTGTTGTGGTTTTTTGCTGTGGCATATTGGAACTGGAGATTGATGAGTTCAGCATTGAATCCAGCTCTTATGAGGGTATCCTTCAAAATCTTTTAGTGTCAATTGCATTCCTCCTCATCTAAGCAAATCCTGTGTAATGTGCAGGGATTGTCCGTAGAGGATGGTTTCTTTAATATGTTTAGGGTAGAAGCCAGAGAAATACTGTGGCTATCCATGGGCTTGCTGTAGAGTGAGGTAGTGAGGTGTCTGTTCTTGATGGGTGTGTCCAAGAATGAGACTGATTTTGAAGAGTAGTCCATGATAAGCCTGTTGGTGGGATGAACCCAGTTGATATCACCATGCAGTCATTTCAATGATTCCTTGCCATGAGTCCAAGAAAGAAAATGTCATTGAAATATGCGGTGTATAATGTTGATCAGTCAGAGGTCTTGCACAGCAAAGATGTCTTGCTCAAACTTGTGCATGAAAATGTTGGCATATTGGGGTGCAAATTTGGTCACCATGGCTGTTCTGTGTGTCTAGTTGTCAAAGTTGAAGATGTTGTAGTCGGGAATGAAGTGGATAAGCTGTAGGACGGTGTCTGGAAATTGGCAGATGTTGGTATTAAATGCTGAAGCTATTGCAGCAATGCTGTCATCATGGGGGATGCTGGTGTAGAGTGCCGAAACGTCCATTGTGTTGAGGAATGTTCCCGGTTTGACTGGTCCGTGGGTGCTGAGTTTCTGTAATAAATGTCTAGTGCCGTGACAGGAGCTGAGGGTTCCCTGTACAATGGGTTTCAAGATGCCTTCGACATAACCAGAGAGGTTCTCAAACACAGTCCCATTGCCTGATATGATGGGATGTCAAGGTGTGTTGGCTTTGTGTATCCTCAGAATGCAGTAGAAGTCCCCTACTTGGGAAGTATGTGGGATAAGAGTGCATTGGGTACTCTGAAAGTCTGTATCAAGGGTCTGGATCAAAGACATTGATCAGTCTGTTCAGTTGGTGGATGTGTTCTTTGGTCAGATCGGCAGATAGTTGTCTGTAGTGTTCTTGGTAGTTCAGTTGTCAGTATGCTCCTTTACAGTAGTCTGTTCTATCCTGTATGATGATGACGATTGGTTTTGAGAGCTTGGTTGGTGGTGTGTTGTGCTTGAGTGACGCTTTGCACTATCTTGTGAGCATGGCTGATTAATCTGGCGTTAATACAACTCCTGATGGCTTGAACACACATGTCAAGCCTAGGGCAGCGGCCTTCTGGAGGGGTCCAATTTGACCCTTTTTCCTTTGGACGCTGCACCATGGATCTCTCTGTTGACTGTTCCAGTTCATTGGTTGTCTCTTTGGGCTCTCTGCTACATCTTGGGGTTTGTGGTAGAATTCCCAGAACCTTATTCACATAATAAATTCCTCTGTGTCTGCTGCAAGACCAATGGGGTCCATTTTGGTGGTGGGGCAGAAATTGAGCCCTCAGCTGAGAACTTCGATTTTGTCCAGTGGAAGGGTGTGGTCAGGTAAGTTGATGATGGATTTCCCCGTGGTGGTACTGGTTTCAACCGTGGTACGGGGGAGGTACTGCTGGTGGTGATGCCAAGTTTCTCCTGTTTCTTGCTCTTGGTGTGCATGTAGGTGGTGTAGTTCTGTTGCCCTTGTTTGCTTGGCAGTGTCTCGTAGCTGGCAGTGTCTCATAGCAACAACTTCCTCAGAAAACAGACAAAGGATATGACTGATAGGGTACTCTTTGTTGTCCAGTACTTCCCCAGAGCGGACAGACTACACCACGTTCTTTGCGGCCTTCAACATGTTATCGATGATGATGATGATTTCATTCTTACACTTCCATTTCTCACCTTCGAACAACCACCAAACCTTAAGCAGAACATTGTTCGCCACAAACTACCCAGCTTTCAGGACAACATCGACCACAGCACCACACAACCTCTGCAAGATGTGTCAGATCATGGATACTATCATCACACTTGGGAGCACCACTCACCACATACACGGCGGATACTCATGTGCCTCAGTCAATGTTGTCTATCTCATACGCTGCAGGCAAGGATGCCCCAAGGCATGGTATATTGGTGAGACCATGCAGACACTATGACAACGGATGAATGGACACCATGCAACAATCATGAGACAGGGCTGTTGCCTCCCAATTGGGGAACACTTTTAGTGGTCAAGGACATTCAGTCTCTGATCTTTGGGCGCTTTCAAGATACACAATAGTGCAGAATCGCCAATGAAAAACTGATAGCCAAGTTCTGTACCCATGAAGACAGCCTCATCTGTGATCTTGGGTTCATGTTGCACTACATGTGACCCCATCACACTGTTCTGTGTCTGTAAAATCTTCCTTACTATACTGTTTTGACACCATCTCCTTAATAATTTGTTAATTTTTTTAACTTAATTAGTTTGTACAGTTTTGGATTACTTATACTTTGGTTAGGCCCTTGGCACGTGACTCTTAGACCTATCATGTCATTCCAGTCATTTGGTTCGTCACTAGAACCACCTTATTTTTAAGTTTTTGTAATTATCCCTCGGCCTCATTTAATCAGATTATTGGACATCCCTTCACTTGTTATTCAGCTGTTGACACTTTACTCACACCGTCTGACACTTTTGATTATCTGCAGGGATTTATTATTCCACACTGCACTCATACCATTTGTATGATCTTTTGATCTCTCTGACCTTAATCTCTCTCTCTGCCTATAAATTCTGCGCCTATGCGCTTCTTTCTCACCATTTGACGAAGGGGCTATGCTCTGAAAGTTTGTGATTTCAAATAGATATTTTAGACTATAACTTGAGAATTTATACCAGCTGACAGAAAAGAATACAAGGACAGGACTAGAGGAAATAAAACAAAGAACTGTGGATGCTGGAAATCTGACGATGCCAGAGGAAATAGCATTGGTTCGGTCAGCCCTCACTTAGTTGAAAGATTGAATGCTCAGATTGCTACTTACGTTTTTAAATTTATTTTCATGACTGGATAATTCCCTCTTAAAAAGACTGATGTTATCATCTATTTTGTGCGGTTTTGGTCTCAATATTTTAAAAAGAAGATATTGACATTAGAGACAGTTCAAAAGAGACTCACTAGACTAGATGAAGGGTTAACCTAACAAGAACAACTGAACAGGTTATTATTAAAGTTTAGAAGACTGAGAAGTGTTCTTATTTAAATACAAAATTCTGAGAAGGCTTGATGGGGTAAGCGTTGGGAAGATGAAAACAAGATGAAAACATGTTTTCATTAGTTGAGGCATCTTGAACTAGAGGACATATTTACAGAACAAGGGGACACTCATTTAAAACTGAGATGCAAAGTAATTTCTTGTTTCAAAGGGTGATGGTTGTCTGGATTTCTCTACCTCAGAGTTTTGTGGAGGCGAGGTTACTGAAAGTATTTAAAGAGGAGGTAGGTTGATTTCCTAAAATATTCAGGAGTTAAGGTCAATTAGGATCTGGAACAAAAGAGATGATGAGGCCTGTGACTGATCAGCCATAATCAATTGAATGGTAAGACAAGTTTGAGGGACCAAATGGTCTACTCCTGCTCTTATCTCTTATGCTCTTAGTTGAATTAACTCAGTGAGTAATTCATTTTAAATGTTTATCATCATGAGTTAAACAGTCAAATCAGATTTTCACTCATGGCTAATCATAAGGACCACAGTGAACAGGATTTATCAGCATATTCCCTTGAGTATTTTGGATTTCTCAATAAGACCCCTCTCAATTTTTTCTACATACTTGTGTATCTTACTTAGTCTATTACGTGTTTGATGGACTTTATTGTAATGATTCTGTGGCTGCTTTGGTGACACTAGTAATTCGTACGTCTGCCCTTTTTGCAGTATCATTGGGTATCACAATGAAAAGCCTTGCAAAAAATTATAAGTCACCCCTGGTGTTTGAACTCTGTCCAGAAGAAGCCTGACAATACTATGGTTTTAAGAGGTGCATTTGTCCTGGTTTCGTTTATGAAGAGAGGTTGAGACAGAGTCGCCAAACAGTCTGTTCCAAGCCAACAAAGTAAACATCTTGTGAGGCCCTGGTTTTGTTTTCAATTTGAACAATAGAAGCAGCATGAAGGGGTGGGGTCAAGCTCCCTCAGAACCAGGATTATAGTTTAATTTTCAGTAGCTGTTGGGGTTTGGAAGTTGCTGTACAATGCTCCCTGCTACAACAAAACGCTTGAAATCTCTCTCTCAGAGTTTTCTCTTGATGATCTTTTCTCCTAGACTGGAGAATTGCATGCGAGACAATGTATTTTACTGAATTTGCCTTTGCTAGGAGTGTGTTTATGGGATGTTACTATATTGGAACAGTTACTGTTTAGTAATTAAATAATCTATTATTCTGTTAAATGTTGCAGTAGAATTAAAATATTTGAATGTTTCTTTCTTTTATTTGTTTTTTAAGTATAGTGTGAGAATTAAGTGTGTTTTGCTTTAAGCCTGATAGTTTGACCAATCGAGTTGCATCCGGGACACAACACCTTACATTTGCCTTTAAATATAAGAAAAAGTTGGGGTCTAGACATTTTTCTTAATATATTTTGAGGGGGATTTGGTCTGGTCCGTAACAAAAGATACAAACTCAGGAGAGGTGACAGTGAGGGTAAAATGAGAAGTGAGCGCAGAAAGATCCCAGAAGTGGAGAGACTGGTGGTGGGGTGTGGTGGGGTGGGGTGGGGTGGGGTGGGGTGTGGTGGGGGCAGAACTGTGTGAGACTCAGGAAGACAATGAGATTAAAATGAGCAGGGAGCACAGAGCATTCCCAAATAAAAAAGTGTGAAGCTCTTTCAACAAATGCAAAGCATGACGTTAAAGGAGAGCAGGTAGGTAATTGATGGATATTTCTCTCATGTCTCTTGTGACCGGATATTGATTTAAATTGACACTGTAATTGCTGCTTTAAAACTTTACATAGATAATTAATAGTTTAGGACTTCAAAACTAAATTTCTTTACTTGGTAGAGTTAAGGCTTTCTGGTTGTTTGCTTGACATAAACAAGAATAAGATTTTTCTAGCCTATACTGAAGTAGGAATAAGCATAAAATAAAAACAAGGGTCCAGATCTTAACGAAGTAGAATACATTTGGGGAACTCAGGCCCTGTGTTACACATCTTGCACTATATGTGAAATCCTAGACAATCCTGATGGTCTGGAAGTCAATATGTGCAGGAGGTGCCTGTGACTGGAACAACACAAGCGCCAGCTGATATAGAAGCAGCTGGGGCACTATGGTGCAGAAAAGATTGTGGATAGGACACTTCACTTTTGTATCTTCTGCCCAATGGAAGAGGGTGGAAGAGAGTATAGCTGGGGTGGGAGGGGTCTTTGATTATGTTGGCTGCTTTCCTGAGGCAGCAGGAAGTGTTGACAGAGTTAATGGAAGGAACGCTGGTGGACTTGGCTGCCTTCACCACTCTGGCAGTTATTTCTGGCAGTCTTGCGCAGAGCAGCCACTGTATCAAACTGTGATGCATCTGGATTGAATGCTATCTATGGTGCATCTGTAAAAATTGGTCAGAGTCATTGTGGACATACAAAATTTCCTTAGCCTTCTGAGGATGTAGAGGCATTGGTGTGCTTTCTTGACTGTAGCATCAAAGTTGATGGACAAGGGTAGATGGTTGGTGGTATTTACTCCTTGGAGCTTGAAGCTCTCAACCACCTCCACCTCAGCACCATTGATAGAGAGAGGGTTGTGTCCTCTACTGTGTGTGCTCTGCTTCCTGAAGTTGATGACCAGCTCCATCAGTGAGGGAGAATTATTGTCTTTACAGTGTGCCGCTAAGCTCACTCTTTGCTGTACTCTGTCTTATTGTTGTTTGTGATCTGACCTGCTATGGTGGTGTGATCAGCAACTTTGTAAATGGAGTTAGAGCTGAATTTGGCCACACAGTCGTGAGAGTGTAAGGAGTTTAGTAAGGGGGTGAGTATGCAACCTTGTGGGGCACTGATGTTGAGGATCATTGTGGAGGAGGTGTTGTCCTCTATCCTTATTGATTGTGGTCTCTGGGTCAGGAATTCAGGATCCAGTTACGGGGGGGAAGCAGTGTCCTAAGCCTCAGAAGTTGGAGAGGAGCTTGGTTGGAATTATGGTGTTGAATGTGGAGCTAAAGTCAATAAATAAAATTCTGACATAGATGTCCTTGTTATCTAGATGTTCAAGGGAAATGGTGTCTGCATGGACCTATTTCAATGGTAGGTGAATTATAGTGGATCAAGGCAATCTGAGAGGCTGGGCTTTATGTGTGTTGTTACCAACCTCTTGAAGAACTTCATAATGATGGATGTCTGAGCCACTGGGCGGTAGTCATTAAGGCACATTGCCTGATTTTCCTTTGGCACCAGGATGATAGTGGTCTCCTTGAAGGAGGTGGGAACCTCACACTGGAGTGAGGAGAGACTAAAGATGTCTGCAAATAGTCCTGTCAGCTGGTCCATGCAGGATCTTAGTGCACGGCTGGCGATTCCATCTGGGTTGGTCATTTTCTACGCCTTCACTCTCTAGAAGGCCAGTCTGACGTCAATGGCAGTGACCGTGGATACAGGTGCACCCGAGGCTGCTGGGGGAGGTGAAATCATTTCACTGACCTTCTGTTCAAAACAAACTTACAGTGCATTGAGTTCAATGGGGAGGGATGCAGCGATTCTACTCTGCTTCACTTTGTAGCCCATTATATCATATAAGCCTACTAGATTCTTCCAGAACCAAAACACAGAGATTTTTTGATGCCCTGATGTCGGTGCAGGCTTGGAGGGCCGAAGGGCCTGTTCCTGTACTGTAATTTTCTTTGTTCTTTGTTCTAAATATTCAACCCCTGGCTTAAACAGCTAAGTCTCTGTTTGTGGAATCTTCTGAGAAAATGGCAGCTTGTGTTGAGTTTCCTACATAACTAAGATCAATATACAGATGCTGCAGGAATGAAATTAGTTCTTTTCCCTGGTGCCAGTAAAGTACTCTTCCTTCATGTACTTTAAAAGTAAAACAATGAAGCAACCTGGAAAATGAAACCTTCTTACTGATAATTTGAATATGTAAAATATATAGAGATGTACCACAAAAATACTTAACAAGGGACATTATTGTTGCTATCTTTCAGAGCTTGCGAGAGATTTAAAGAGCTAGTTCCAGAACACATTAAAGATTTTACTCGACGCACTGTAAGATCTCCTATACAACAGATGATACAAATCAATGAGTTAAAGGTAAGGATCAAATTGACAAAATGCTGATTTGATTAAAATGGATTAATCTGTGAATGTCCTTTGGATGTTCTGTCCTGAAGCATTTACTTAAATAACTGCAACATCTGAGACACGACTGTCTGAAATTTGTCGAATAAAGCACCGCCTTCAATTTTCTCAGGGCTATGAAATGAAATATTGTTAGTGCAGCAATACATCTCCTGTTACCTTAATATATCCCATCAAATTCAATGTTTAGACAAGTTATGCATAACATAAATTTTCTGATTTAGCAGTGCCATATCACTACATTTTGGATTTCGAGCCAATTTAGGCATGGATTTCTGATTTGCACTATTGAGGGTGAGCCTGGCTACCAGCTGTGTGAAGATGTAAAATTGTCTTTATGGTCACCTGAATTTTTGTTCAACATTCATTGCGGTCTTAATATATCTTCCTTCAGTGTTTTTCCTTAGTGGAAGTCAAAAATTTGTGTCTTCTTTTTAACTGTGCGCTCTTTCAGAACTAGACTGTGGCCTAGAGATGATGCAAATTTTACTGTTTACTAGGCGTAAGAGAAAAATAATGCTTTTGACTTATGTTGCCACTTTTATAAAAGACTGTTCCACAAAACAAGGCTTGTGGAAGGGATTGCTGTGCTTTTAAAAACAATTTTTACTAACGCTCATTATAAGTGCTGGTTACACTGCTGTTTGCTCAAGCAGTCAGGGGTGGCAGGAGAATTTACAATAGAAGACCTGGAGTCTGTGGGTGTGTGTGCAAGTAGATTTGGCTGGCAACAAGTAGCTGATGGGTTTGTGGAGTGGTGACCAGTTGTCAATGACAAAGGCTTTGGATCTGCAAATAACTGCAAGATGAAGAGCTTGTAGGTGTGAACAGGGTAGCCCAGAAGTCTTTGGATTTCTGGAAAGGGAAGTAATGTCTGTCTGTCTGCCTGTAGTAGGAAATATCTAAAACCTGAAGGAAGCCAGTTTACTTCCCCTCATTAGTTGCTGTAAGTTGTGTTTTAACCAATAAATCAGAGACTTTACGAATTGTGAAGTAGTTGCTCTTTGTCTCAAGTAAGCAAGTGAAAGTACCTGGAAAAGAGATATGGAGGAGCAGCCAGTCCTGACAAACACCTCAGTGAACTGTGGACAGGGACTATTGAAATGCTGCCCCAGTTTTCCCTCCAGCTGTAACACCAGTTGTTTTTGTGTCTTCTGTCTGTATGTGTGTATAGATGGAGTTTTACAAAGCAATTAGAATTTTATCCAGATGAGTATAAACAGTTAATATTTGTTTACCTGTAGCTAAAATCTGTTACTTGTGATAAATAGTAATTCTTGTTAAGTACAGAAACTTGTTCTGTCCTTTCTGTTAATCAAACTCTAAAAAGATAGGTCAATTATGGAACAGTGCATACTTTGATAAAATCTTTAACTTTGATGACTCTAAGACAGCTTGATTTCCAGTGCACCATCCCAGTGAGGTGAGACACTTGACATGTTGTGAAATGTCTGGCTAAGCTGTTAGTAGTCATTGCTAACCTGCATTTGTAGGAAAGTCATATCACATCTGAAATTCAAAGTCAGTAGTGACAGAAGCACACAAGCAGAGTCTGTCACCACTGAGAATCTTCTGCTGTTTCAGTTGTACATGGTGCTCTTCAGATACCCTCTGTACTTTCTAGCTGATCTCTCCTGCAACTCACTAACTGATCTCATCAAGTAGATGGAGTTGTGATTATGGTTGTCAATACTTTAAAATCTGTTCTTCTCCTTTAAGCTTCCTGGGCAGCCACATTTTTCTCTTTGTAACGTACAAAGTTAGCAGAAAAGTTTAATTTTAGAATGCTGGTGTTAAAATACTCCTTGAAAATAGTTCATGTAAGACCTTCCTTTTGTGACTTTCGAAGCTGCAGTGCATTGGTCGATGTTTGTGCCTGAGTGAGTCCAAGTGACTGAGTTAAAAAAAACCCTCTTCCTATTCACCAGAACTATAACCTCCACAATGAATTCCAGCAAAAATGTATTCATATTGATTCTTTTGAACTGATCTTGGCTCTGTCTAGTCAGTTCCTGTTCTTCTAGATGATCCCATATGCTATTCTTAAATTGGTATAAGGCTCACAATGTTACATAGCTATAATAGTTCAATAATATATAGCAGCTATATTTGTATGAAATTGTAAGCATAAATGTCCAGCCACATCACATTACAGCACAATAGTCTGGATATTAAATCAGCACTGCATTAATATAGTACGTATTGTGATCTTGGAAAAATGTTCAATGAAATTCCAGTGTTGAGTTTAAAAGTGTAATTCAAACTCTGGGAACCACAAGACACGACATAAGGCCTATATCCGAAGGATCAGGCTTTGCAACATTTTTAAGCAAAAGAGCTATGTTCTAATTCTTTAGAAATTCATTACCTGATTTAATTGTGCTTCTTAGATTATCAGCGGGATGGGGTTTGCTACCTTGACAATCAGTCCACTTTCATGTTTGTCTAAAAATTGCTAAAATGGTGTTTTTTACTTACGTTAAGCTAACTTCGTAATACAAAGGGTTTTTGATCAGATGTCTTGTAACTTTTCAATTTGCTCAGTGTCCCTTCCTTTTTATGGTAAGGAATAGCATAATTATTTTATCAACTTCCATCCTCAGACAGTACTTCTCCATTGTCATTAGTAAATTGTACTGTGTCCCTCTGTATCTTTACTCCTCAATGTACAGTATATAAAAAATGGCTCGGTATTGTCCTTTACACCGTTACACTTTTTTTTCTGTTCATGCTTTCTCATTTAGCACCTGATTTTTCTGCATGATTTTGTGGTTATTCTATTTTTGTTCTGCACCTAAGATATTTGACATGTATAAAACATTTCCAATTTCAGGCAAATCCATTTAAGACACGGATCTGTCGAATATTCTCAACGTCCAAATTGAATAATGGCAGCATTTCCTTTGAAGATTTCCTTGATATGTTTTCTGCTTTTAGTGAAGCAGCTCCAGCCAGTGTGAAAGCTGAATATGCATTCAGAATCTTGGGTAGGAATGGGTCCAAGTTATTTATTGATAATATGTTTTGTGTTAATATACGTAATTGAATGCAAACAAATCGTAAAGCATTCCTAGTTGATCTCCTGTGATCTGCCTAGGTGATTAAGGTTAGGAAAAGTCATCTCTTTTTCTAACTTCTAACATTTCAGTAGTGAAAACTTTGTGTGTGCCATATGCAAGTTTAGAATAGAGAGAGAGATCCCTCTCACATCTCTGCTAAAGTCCTGCAGTTGTGTTTTCACTAAATTTCCTCTTCTGATTATCTCTTATGCTTTTGTCTACCCGATTCCTTACCCAACCTCATTCTGTACTTCTTCGCTTCAGGAAAGCTTTGGAGGGATGTGGGCCAGGAGCAGGTGGTGGGACAAGTTAGTTTGGGATTATGTTTGGCATGGACCGGTTGGACCAAAGGGTCAGTTTTCGTGTTGTATGACTCTATGACTCTCTTATATCTTTCTTTTCTTTAAGGTTTGAATCAACAGTAGGTAGATATGTGGTATGCTGTGGGCAGGAGTAGCCACTTTCACTGCATTCGGATGTCAGCTGTGGCAAGACGCAACCTTTCAGCTATGAGAGTCTACTGCTACTCCCCACAATCACTATTGTTAATCTTCTTCTCTAATTTACTGTCAAGTTCACCACAAAGTTGGATACCAGGAAGACATAGGCACTTTCTCTCCAACCGGTTTACCCTTGCCCCTCAGATCTTTTTACCGAAATATTTATCTCAAAAATGCTTTATTTACTTTCAGAATTCAACTTATTGCTCTGCATTTGTAATAAATTAAATTACCAATAGTAAACACTGGTTTCCTATCCCTTCTTGTGTCTTTCAGAAAAGTATGAATACGTTTTTTACCTAAATACCAGCAAAGCAGAGATGAGATAAATAATTGGCTTCAAAAATCAACTGGCACTTTTCTTTCTGAAAGTTAAACAAAGGGCTGCACTCTATTTTCCCTGATCATGGTGGTGGTCCTATCCATGGGTCAGAAAATTAGGTAACCATACCCCAATCGGTTTGGGGAGCACTACCTGCATTTTACAAACTGCAAGAAATGGTTCTTTGAAGTCAGGGGCTCTCAGATTTTGTTTGAAGGAATGGGGTCCTGCTCTCAAGAGATGCTGACCAATTGAAGGGGCTTCAGCTTCTCAGTTTCATCAGTGCCACTGGGATTGGTGGACACTGTTAGTACTGCAACTGGGTGGGGAAAGCAGCATCAATGGAGGAGCTCCCAGATCTCACAATCCAGTTGGCTGGCTTGCCAGGGTCATTCCTCAGCAAGGATGGGAGTGCTGTGGGTTAAGACAGTTACTTGTGAGGGCTGTGAGATTGCTTTTGAGAGCTTGACCCCTGCATTGGCTCAATGGGTACCTAATTAAGAGTGTACCCTATGGAGCTCACAGGAAAGCCATTTGGATTTACTTGGCATGCTCCACATTGCGAAGTGCCTGCCCACTGCAGCTAAACTATCTTAATTGGAATGTAAGGGCTTAAGGGTGGCAGGGTCACGTGCCATGTTCCTTGCTGTTTGTGAACAACTTGTGGTTTGAAGTTGATGTGCATGCAGTGTCACCCAAATTTTCATTGGCCTGGATCCTAGCCTGTTCGCGATGGCCAATAAAATCCCAGCAATAGTTTTCCAGTGTGACAGAAGGAGCAGGAAGTACGACAGCTAAGTGGCAAAACTTAGTGAGCTGAAGGACATAAACTTACATCAGTAAAAGAAAGGGGAATCGCAGCTCTGAAAGGAAGTGGGACTCATGTGTGGGGAGAACTGAGGTTTGGCCCCAAAGAAAGGGCAGTGGAAACCGCTGAAGAAACCTGGTACTCAGCTTTTTGGGGTCCTGGTATAGTTTGTGACCCTTCTGTCATGTGCCAATCTGATTTAATGATTGTAGAACAATATCAAATAGGCTGGATCTTCAATCCCTAGTATACAAGCATATAAAGATCAGAGTAGCTCTGTCAAGTGTTCTGTATTCCAGAGGATTAAAAGCAATCCCATTGAATCCATATATTTCAGTTAAAAACTGATAAAAAGGATATTAATTTGTTTTCTGTTTGGGACAGATTTCAATGACAATGGTGCGATAGATCGCTCAGATTTGATCAAATTCTTGACTTCAATCACTGGAAATGAGGTTCACAACATTCTTACTGACACGGAGATGAGGATCATTATTGACATGGTTTGTTTTGTTGTATTTCTTTGTTGGGGAATTGATGGATTTGTTTTGTGACGTATAAAAGTTAACTGTCTTTCAGGTTTGTGCTCAAATCATGAAAACATACATAGAATGTCCCACACTTCCAATTACATTTTGTTGTGAATTGAAATTAAATGTACATTTGCTTTATTTATTCCTTTATCATGGCTGCAGCAAATTCAGGTCATTGATGTGTACCGGGCCCTTCGTGTCAGAACTGAAGTTTGAACATCTGCAACAAGACAGAAGCTATCTTGCAACACATGGCCTTAGTTTAAAAAAAAGTGATGTGATTGAATCCTACCTAAATCAGGACAAATTTTGAAATTGTATTGTTTTCAGTAAATAAACATAAACTTACATATGGATTATATGAATGACACTTACATCTCATATTGTCCCTTTAAGATCATGGAGGATATTGATATGGATGGTGATGACCGTATAAACCTTTCAGAATTTCTTCATATTGTATCAAAAATGCCTGACTTTGCGAGGTAACTTTATAAATTCTTAATCATAAAACATGTCGGGCTACTGTCTGATTAACTGGTTACTTTCCTAATAATACAGGACTGATGTAATATTGTGATTTTCATATACTCATTTTGAGGATCAATGACTTTCATTGGAGTTACATATAGAAAATAAGTGGCCGGATTTTGCTAGAAATCAGCTACCTGTCAATTTTAGCAAATTTCATGGAGAGTGTCTTTCACTGACCCTGAACGACTATTCTCTGAAACTCACCTCACTAACTATGCAACCTCCTCTATGGTGCTCCAATTGCACTCTCTTGCCTCTTGCCAGAAGGTCAGTTACTGGTACTGTTTTTAACGCTCAATTGTGCACTAGCCAGAAATTTCCCTTCACCATCCATATAGTAGGAGGGGAACCAAAAAGATCACTTCTCAATGAACATAGGTGGCAAGGTTGTTACTTCATTGTGAGTACAAGTGTACATTTGTAAAGCTATTGCTATTTCAGAATGAAGCTACATAGGTTGGTTATCATGTCATCCCATCCTACAACCCTGCCTGAGTGCTACTCTTAATCTAATGCCCAATGTAACCTACAGCCAGTCAAACTGTCCCCAGTTATGTCTTTGGCTTACTGCATTGATGCTTTCTGAATGATGCCTACTCCCCTTAGATTTTGAAACATGGCCACTTAGTTAAAGTGTATTCAGTGTGTTTACTGCGTAAGCTGCTGGCCCATTGTGGTGGAACATTGCTGTAACACAGTGCCACACAGCAATATGTTCACCTCCTGAATGATCATAGCTGGCAACCATGACAAGCTGCCTGGCTCTTTAGGGTGCTCTAAACAGTAAGGCAAGGCAGTGTACTGTGAGCAGCCTCAAGCTATAGCTGAGAAGCAAAGCACAAAACACAAGGCAGAGATGCTGTGAGCATTGATGTAGGTCCAAAGTGTGCAAGCATGAAGAGAGCAAGTGAGGATCCAATGAGATGTGGCCTGGTCACATTGATGAGTTGAGTTAGGTGCATGTCAGTATTACCACGAAAGGTGCTGACGAGCTCTAAAGACAAATGTATGGGCAGTTGTTGCCCATGGAGTGTGCCCTGAGATGTTGGGGACTGCAATCGAAATGGAAACAGAGGAGCAAACAGTGAGATATTATATTTGAATTTCCAGAAGGTGTGTGATGGGGTACCGCACAAAATGTTAAATTATAAGAGTCCACGATGTTGGAGATAATATATTGGCACGGATAGAAAATTGGCTCATGGGCAGGAAACAGCGAGTGGGGATGAGGGGTTCTTTTTCAGGTTGGTGACCCATGACTGGTGGGGTTCCACAGGAATCAGTGCTGGGACTGAAATTGCTTACAAAATGCGTATTAATGACTTGGAGGAAGGAAGTGAATGAACCAAATTTGCAGGACACAAAAATAGATGGAAAGGCACGTTGTGAGAGAGGTACAAACAGTTTACAGAGGGATATCGATAGGTCAAGTAAGTGGGCAAAATGTTGGCAAATAGAATATAACGTGGGGAAAAAAGGTGAAGTTGGAAGGGAGAACCAAAGAACAGTATTATATAAATGGAGAAAAACTGCAAAAAGCTGCAACACAAAGCGACTTTAGGTACTTTTATATGAAATATATAAAGCTAGTACACAGTTGCAGCAGGTAGGTAATCAGGAAGACTAATGGAATGTTGGTCATTATTTTGAGGGGTTTGAAATATAAGTGTAGGGATGTCTTACTGCAACTGTACAAGGTGCTGGTAAGACAACATCTAGAGTATTATGAGCAGTTTTGGTCTCCACAAATTAAGGGAAGACATAATTTTATTGGAAACAGTTCAGGGAAGGTTCACTAGAACGATATCAGAAACCATAATATCAGAAACATGTTTATTGCTATGATCAGTATTTCCTATTTTAAGTGATGTAACCATTTTGATAGTAAAACTACCTAATTCTTTTGATATTTCATTCTTTTTCTCCTCCAAACAGCTACTTCACCATGACAGTCTATTAAGAATGAACAAGTCAATCAATTGGATCCATTTCTGAAATCACACATTCATCAACTGCAATTAGATTCTGGACAAAATCAAATTTAAGACAGATCGTTAACTGAATGTCACTTGAAATTTCATTGAACACACTATATTAACAGGCCTCTTTAATTCCTTTGTCAGCTCTTTGTACAAAAAGGGAGAAAGAACTTTTATGTAGTACAATTCCATATCACATGCTTAATGGAATGAATCTACAGATCATTTACAATGGGAAAATACTACACATTTAACAAGGTGTAATGTATGACTTTTTCTTTGCCCATCAGTCTAAATGGTTGCAAAATTGTGCAGCATATGCCTGAATTTCAGTTCTGCAGCCTTGGTGGTCAGGATTTCCACTGGCAATTCAAGCTTTTCTGCTGGTGGTACAAAATTAGCCCAATAATATTAACAAAATGGTCATAATATTGGTTAAGCACACATCTGAATTAGGCAGATCATTTGTGACACTGAAGTGCCTCATCAACAATTGTAAAATTTGAACCATTTTGTAATGTAGTTTTTATAATAAAGATGACAACTTTGTCACCTACTCTGGGTAGAGTATATATCTGGATTTCCAGTTTGTACTGTTAGTGAGTTGAATCCCTAAACCAGCATCTCTGTGTATTCCTCATTTATTTTACTTTCTCTGAGCAACAAGTAGAATTCTATTATATTTTAGCGTTCATTGCTTGCTATCCATTTTAACCCCTTAGTCTTGAAATATTAATTCCCATTGTTTAAACATGGTTAAACATGTTTGCATGTTTAATGTTTTTTTTCACTTTATTGCTGTTTACAACTTGTTTGCTATTCTTGAATATAATAAACTGACTTTGTTTAGTTTTGTTGGTCAGCTTTCTGTACTCATTGTCATTCTACGTTTTTCTCACAAAGAGGGTGTACTTGATATTCCCTCTCCCAAGCCTCATATTAAGTGGCACTGGAAGGTAAATAACAACAGCCAACATATAATTCAGCCATTATCAATATCCCCTCAAGTGTCCATGCTTCTGAAAATCAAACATAGATGTACAATATTCTCTGTTTGACATAGGACTATTTAGTAATTCATAGTAGCAGGCTTTCCATTGTTTCCACCTCTAAGATCAGCTGCTTGGCATGGAATGTGGATCCACAGATCACAGGTATTTCAGCACCAACATTTACATTTCTAATTTATATTATATGCCAAATGTACAGCTGCTAAATAGTGCAAAAATTGCCAGTTGGCACCAAGTGGATATTTCAAAGAATATAAACCAGCAATAACTCACAAAAGAACATTTGTGAGTTGTTTGTAATGAGTTCACTATAATCGATGATTCTGAAATGATAGAGCGTATTGAAAGGACGGACAACTAATAGGACTTAAAGTCCAACAGTTCTCTTTTTTTGACTTGAATGTTCTTTGAAGTTAACTTTCAGAAGTTGAAGGTATTGCTTTTCTGGAATTCAGAGCTTGAAGCAGCAATGAAAACCAGACCGCACATTCTACAAATAAAGGTTACATTAAAATGACAGACACTACACATTTCAACCTTCAGTGTCTGCTTGAAGTATGATCTTGTAAAAAAAAATTCATATGTATGAATAGCTAGTGAAATCTGAATCGATCATTCAAGGGATTTTAAATTTCCTAAACAATTTTGTCCCTTTTGAAGATGAAAGCTAATACAAAGCACTGTATTATTAAATAGATCTCAAAATCTTGAAGAAGATCCTATCTTTGGAAATTAGATTTAATTTAGTCAGAGAGCATATTTTAATTGCTTTTCTAATAGGGACACTGAAGATAAAGTGCTGCCCTTTGTCTAGGCATTGCAAGTGTTGTCAGCAGATGTCTAACCAATAATTCTATTTTGTTAAAAATCCAGAAAAGACAAGTCTCAGCCTCTTGAATAGCCAATAATAGGGGAAGGAGTTGCAATAGGTTTGCAAGGAGTTACAGATAAAGAGATGGTAAGACGGTTCCCCTTTCTTCCATCATTTGACTAATTGCAACAATGTGTTTTAATGCATTCAGTGTAAAGAACTAACAAAAGACAGGTCGTCTTGTAGGATTGAAAAGATGAATATTTATTTCTCAACACCCAAATGCAATAGGGGTAACATCCATTTACTTAGACACACACATGGTGTAAGAGGTGATTACAAAAGAGGTAGCAAGCACTTACTCTTTTAGAAATGTCCAAGAAGTCTCTATTATTCTTGTGTTGTGGAATAGAAGCTAAAAACATTGTGGTCTGATATCACCAAGAAAATAGAGGCTGGAAGTTCCTGGTGATAAATTCATAGTGGTTTATTCCTTGAAACAGTATCTTTCTGGCTTTGCTCCCGCCAAAGTTGTTGAAGATCTCCTTTATTTAAGATATTGCTTGGTTCTTCAAGATAAGGCACCCTGCCTGTTAGTAGTTTCTAGGTGGGAATCTGCCTGTGTTTTGTGAGATCTCTACCCTCTTTGGTTTCTTTATTTTTTCAAAATGACTGACATGAGGCTTCTCTCAAGAGTTAATAAATGTTTTTTATCACAAGCTGCTTTCTGTTAGGTGGCCACAGTATTTCATGTTCTTTTTATTCACACAAGTGGCCCCTGACAACATCAGTGTTGACACACAATGAGATTTAATTTTGGCCTTGTGATTTTTCCTCACACCCATTCTGGAGCCAACAAGCCAGTGGTAAATGTGCAACAGTTTTTCTAAACACCAACAGGACAACAGCTGTTAAGTCCGTAAATGTAATCCCTGTTACTTTTTAACCTCAAACGAATATTCCAAAGGTTGTTTACCTTTTCACGTTCTGACCAGACAATCTGGCTACTTCAAGTCTTGAGCAGTTTCATGTCTACTTGCAGAAAAAGGAGCAAGATCACCTGATTCTGTTAACTGTAGCCTGTTACAACTGGTTAAAAGCAAGTATTCATTTTTTATTTTACCATGGGTATATCTGCATGGAAATGATAATGGACAGAACATTCTAGCTAGTAATCAATTTTGACCAATTATAATTTATATCTTTCAGATCTTATCAGAGATTTAAATGTTATTTTATGTCACTGAATAAGGATTTATAAAATATTAAAAGAATGTCATGCAGAATTGTAATTTGAATGTGTTGTTAAGAAATATACAGCTAATTAACATTGAGGCATTGATCAAAGACAGATTAATGATTTTTATTAGGACAGTCAATAATTGTATAAAGAAAACAGTAACAATGACAAAATATCAATGTGGGAATTCAAGAACTTCTTTGAAAATGCAGTTTCATTGTTGAGTATCAGGGAGCAGGTTATTTGAAAACTAATAGTCTTATCAAGCAGCACTAGTGACATCTTCTACTAACTCAGCGACCACTGTGATTAGTGGGAAGGTGCTAATTGATTAGATTGGATTTATCATGCTTTTTCCAGAAGGGAACTCCTGTGCAATCTTCCACTTTCTCAGGTAGAAGCCAGTACTGTGGCTGCACTGGAACAGCTTGGCTAGGTGTACAGCTAGTTCTAGAGGACAGGTCTTCAGCATTAAAATCAGTATGATGTTATGCACATTGCCTTTGCTCTATCTCATCCCTCAGCTGTTTCTTGACAATAACATGGAGTAAACTAAATTGGCTGGAGTCTGGCATTTATGATCGTGAAGATCTCATGAAAAGACTGGGATGCATTATCCATGTGGCATTTCTAGCCATGCACCATGAAGAGGAGATAATAGGTACTGCAGATGCTGGAGAATCCGAGATAACAAGGTGTGGAGCTGGATGAACACAGCAGGTCAAGCAACATC
>JAHRHZ010000266.1:47129879-47176693 GCA_024137785.1 Ginglymostoma cirratum
GGGCCCGAAACGTCAAGCTTTCCTGCTCCGATGATGCTGCTTGGCCTGCTGTGTTCATCCAGCTCCACACCTTGTTATCTCACCATGAAGAGGACATTTGTTTTTGTGATGATTTCAAAGAATCAGCATCTACTCCATAAAGTACAAAATAACGTTCACTAAAGCTGTCAGGTGAATCTTGAGGAACAGCAACTTAGCAGTCCTTTTTCACACTTCTCCTGACTTTTCTCCCTATGATGTTAATTAACTGCTATTTGCCTGGAGAAACAAGTGAAAATTACTCCTGACTGGTTTCATTGGTGCAAACAGATTTCTTACGGTATTTTTCTCTGCATGGGTAAGGTTAAATTTAGTTGCCTATGTTTCTAACTTGTAAGAGATCGGCAGCTTTAAACTGTTTTGTTCTAGTCCAGTATTTGAAGCAAAACAATTCTGAAAATGGAATATGTGTAAGGCTCTGACAACTGTAAAGAAACACATCCAGGTGTCTGGGGAAAGTATCATATACTTCGAGTGAGGCTTGAGAAGTTGCTCTGACTTCAGAACAGAGGAAATCATCCACATATAATTTGAAGTTGTAAATCAATTTGAATTATTTTGATAATATATCCATGTACCATAAACAAATCAAAATTGCTTCAAAGTAATGTTACTGGCTTATGTGTAAATGTAATACAGCAAACTTTGTTTTAACCAGCACCATCTCAACTGGCACTCTTGGTAAATTGGCAAAAATTACACACCTCAAAAACCGCAATGTCAGAGTAATTATGCTGTAAATCAAGTACACCAGTGGCATATGTACCCACTGCATTACATTTCGATTACTTACTGTGTATTTTTACACATTTTAGGAGGTGTGTCGATGTTTTTACTTGGATTTTTTGAGGGATATTTATGTCTCAAAGTTTTGTTTGGTTGCGGTTTACTGCAGTTATGTGTACCTATTGATAATCTGGAATAAAATAAGTACAGCAAACTTTTTTATTAACTGGCACCTATGAGACCAGTTAATCAAATATTCCAGATAATTGTTCATGAGAATTAACAGCAGTGTAATAAGTGGAAGGTTACTGCACTAATGCTCTTTTTGGTGCGATTACTGCTGTCTTCTCACAAAGATTGACAGATCCACTGGTTTAACTGGTCAATAGGATGTTGTATGCACAGTAGTGCGTTCAGAGATAGTGGGAAATGCTGATGCTGCAGAATCTGAGACAACAAGGTGTAGAGCTAGATAAACACAACAGCCAAGCAGCAGCAGAGGAGCAGGAAGGCTGACATTTCCGGTCTAGACCTTCTTCAGAAAAATGCATTCAGAGGTGTGCATTCTTTTTAAGCCACTTTTTAATTAGTCTATGTGCGATAGTTTGCTGTGGTGGAATGCTAATTGGATGATTCTCATGTGTCAGGATTTCAGTAATCTGTGATATCAACAAACAAAAGAAAACACATTAGATTTTGTATGAAGTCATTTCTCCTAGAAATGTTATTAACTTGATTTTCAGATAACATCTTCAATATTTAATAGCTAAAACAAAATTCATTTAATTTAACCACTAATAATTAAAGCTGCTTTGCAATTTTATTAGATATCAGTTGTGGTTTCATCGACTATACTTTTGTAATGACTAAGGTTTATCTGTATAATTTAGTTATACAATTAGTTTGCCTGAGATAAGGATTTTTGGAAACTTCAAATAAAAAGTCAATTAGTAAGGCTTTGTCAGAAACATACTTGAAGTTCTGCTCTGCAGCTAAATCAAAAGGAACAAAACTAATTAGCGCTTGATGGAGCAAAATTACCGACACTGGTAATATAAAATAAAAAAGATGCAGGGAGAATTCAACAAGTCAGCATCTTTGGAGGGAGATTGAAAAGGTCAGGTTGGAAACATAACTGTTTTAAGCAAGTAAAAGGGGACAAGGTGGAGAAGGGAAGACCTATGACAGGATGGAAGATGGGAGAGATTAAGTGACAAAAAATTGTGTTGGACTAGGGTGAAGGGAGTGGCATTGGAACAAATAAGGATCAGAAGCTGTGGCTAGACGAGTGAATGGCAAAATGATAAACAGCTACCACCCAAATAAAACAAGGGAAAAATGAGTCTAAGACTGAAATATGCAAATAAATAGGAAACCAATGAGCACAGGTTATAATCTCAGTTCTCAATTATGAACAATCATAATTATTCAATTTAATGCTGAGTCTGGAAAGCTGCATAATGCCTAAACAAAAGTTGAAGTGCAGTTCCTCAGCTGACATGCAGCTTCATTAGAATAATGCATGAGTTTGTGGATATCGAGGTCAGCAATCGGACAAGGTGGAGAATTAGAATAGTGGGCAACTGGAAGGCCAAGGACCACACTTGCAGACTGAATGGAGGTATTCTGAATATTCAATCTGCATTTAGTCTCCCAATTAAAGTAGACCACATGGTGAATAGTGAGTACGGTGGGAAAATTCGCTGTTTCACTTGGAAAGAATTTCTAGGGTTTTAGAACAGTGTTTCCTCTAAGCTGTGCAGCTGTTTGTCAATGTATTGATTTCTGCTTTCGGAAACTGCTGCCGTGCAGAGACCTCAGAGGTGTGTGCACTGAAAAGCACTGGAGAAATTATTGGCCTCAGACGGTAAGCAGGAAGTAAATAAAAGACAAATCTTGAATCTCTTGAACGGAAAGATGCCATGGAAAAGGGATGACCTCTTGGAGGTGACTAAGGAGTGGATCCAGTGTAGTGGAGGGAACAGTCCCTGCAGAATGATGAAAAGGATGGGAGGAGAAGCTTAATTGGTGGTGGCTATGTGAAATACAGAGGCTGGTGTGGTGAAGTTGAAAATAAGGTGTAATCTGTCATGGTTCTAGGGGAGTGGAAAAGATGAGCAAAATGCAGGAGATGTTACAGTCGTGGACATGGTCTTGAGGCGGGGGGTGGGAGATCTTGTAGAGTTAAATGATGGATAATTAAAAGGAGTCCTCTCAGAAGCACGTGTGAGGATCTGTAGTCAAATTGCTACAGGAGAGAACGGGCTTACAGTGAATACGTGTTGCTAGCCTATTTCAATAAATGGAGACAGAGAAGTCAAGGAAGGGAAAAGTTGGAGGTGATCCAACTGAAAGTTGGAGGATCGTGGCATTTGGAAGAAAAGTTGATGAAAGTTTCTAGGAAACAGTACCATGACTTCTTTCTTCAGAACATTTCTGGCTGTGAAGGAAGCAACGCGAAGTAGAGTCAGAGATATCCAGCACACAAACATACCCTTCAGTCCACTCATCCATGCCAATCAAAATCCTAAATTAATCTAGACCCATTTGCCAGCATTCGGCCCATAACCCTATAAACCCTATCTATTCATATTGCCGTCTAGATGCTTTTTAAATGTTGTAATTGCACCAGCCTCCACCATTTCCTCTAACATTTCATTCCATACATGCGCCACCCCCTGTGTGAAAACATTGCCCCTTAGGTCCCTTTTAAATCTTTCTCCTCCATCCTAAACCTTTGCCCTCTCGTTTTGGACTCCCCTACCCTGAGGAAAAGACCTTGACTATTCACCCTATCCATGCCCCTCATGCTTTTATAAACTTCTATAAGGTCACCCCTCAGCCTCCAACGCTCCAGGGAAAACAGCCCAACCTATTCAGCCTCTATATGTATCCATCAATAGGTCAGGCATAGCTAGGACATATATGTTTATCCATAGAAATATCTTTAACTTGGAGGATAATGAATAGAATTGAAAGGGTTCAATTGAGACCAAGCTCAGCAAGGCAGAGGGTGTTGGTCATAGATGGAAACTGGTTGGGCCTCCATTCAAGAATGTGGTGTAGTGCCATCGGTCTGGTCTGTGATGGGAATATAGGAAGACAGGAACATAGAAACAGGGGTAGGCGATGCAGCCTGATGAGCCTGCTTCGCCATTCAATACAATCAAGGCTGACTGAACACTAAGATAAGAAGATGTAGAGCTGGATGAATATAGCAGGCCAAGCAGCATCATAGGAGCAGGAAAGCTGACGTTCTTCAGACCCATTTTCTGAAGAAGGGTCTAGGCCCAAAACGTCAGCTTTCCTGCTCCTATTGTGCTGCTTGGCCTGCTGTGTTCATCCAGCTCTACACCTTGTTATCTCAGATTCTCCAGCAATGCAGTTCCTACTATCTCTGACTGAACACTAATGTCTTTTACCCACCCATCTCCATAAACCCTGTATGCCATTCGTAATTCAAAATCTATCATTCTCTACCTTAAACATACTCTAAGACTGTTCTTTTACAGCCCTTTGTGGGAGAGAATTCTCAACTCTCTGCGTAAAGATGGGACATATTTTGTGAAGAGGATAATTGAGATCAGGAAGCTCAAAGTCAGGAAGGCATCAGAAAAGCCAGCGATGTATGTAGGAAGAGACAGACTAAGGGAAAGAAAATAGAGTTGATTTAGGGAGAAATAAGCTCAATGGACAGGAACAGGCTGAAATGGCAGGTCTACCTGAGTAGTCATGTGTGTGCCTCTTGGGAAGGAGGTAGAATTGGAGGTAACTTAGGATTATGGGACCAAGAGTTGGACACCATGGAGGGAAGATCCTTGATACAATGCTTTGATGTTTGGTAGTAAGGACGTAATCCAGAAGGTAGAAAGAGGAAATGTTGGAAAGTTGGCATTTAACTTTTAGGAGTTAGAGTCACTTTGCCAGATGGTGACAGCACCATTCTTGTCAGCAAGTTTGATGACAATGGTATGGCTGCACCTGACAGAATGAAGTGCGGCAAGTTCAATTTACCATGCTGTATTCACTGCTCACAATGCAGTCTGCTCTAGATCGGGGAGAACAAACACAGATCAGTGACCACTTTGCAGAACACTGTCAGTCCACAAGACATGACCCTTGCTTTTAATTTGAATTGTCTACCTTGCTCTCACACTGACCCCTTTATCCACAGACATCTGATGACGTTTGGTTGAGGCATTCAAAAGGGAATTAAACTATCCTAAAAGGAAAAATATGTAGGCCTACAGGGTGATGGAACGGCACGAGGTGAATCATTCCTTCCTTTGTTTTGATGAACCAACTATCCTTTCTCAGATCACACTGTTATTTCACATCATTAGGAATGAACAAGAGCATCCAATAAACTGTCTGTGATCCAAGTCCTAATAGTTTGACCTACCTGCTGCCGACTGAACCAGCGGGCATCTACAATCTCCTCTTCATCCACAATGATTTCTGTTGATACAGCAACAGCTTGGCAACCAATCATTAGAGATGAAGGCATTGGCCAGGGTTGATTGGAAACATACTGAACATTCCCAACCTTGACAGCAGTTTCTTCTGCAACCTCCCTTCGTACAGCATCCTCTATTGTTTCCCCTATTAATGAAAATAAAATGCTTCATAAAGATTACCACAAGGTTTGTCTTTTACCCAATACATTCCCATGTTAGTGTTCAAGGTTATAAATTCAAATGAGTCAACCAGATATTGTTTACAATTGGAGAACTTGATATTACAGCTACAGGTAACTGAGCGGATTATATATTATGTACTGGTCCTATATGCCTGCAGCGTTCAAAATGAACACAATTGGTAAAGCTGTCTTGATTGTTCTGTTCTTAAAACAGTCCTGTCGTCACATTCTGAAATAAACACAAATCAGTGTTACAGCAGATTTTGAGAATCAGCAGAAACTGATTTTTGCTTTGTTTTTGAGGAGCTTGATTTTAATCAAAAGCAAAAGGATACACACATACCACTTCTCATGACACTGACAAATTTCTACCCCATTTAAAGAATATAAGGCAAAGTGGTTTCAGGGCTTCATGCAATGTTGGTCTCAATATACTGATAACGAAATTAAACAATTACAGTCCAAATGTGTTTCTCACTGCCAATTTGTGCATGTACCTTAGAAAGATTTCTTTTTAAAGAGTTCTTCAGTAACAGGCAATTGCTAGGACAATTTCTCTGCATTAGATTCTGTTTCTGCAACAATTATTGTGATTCCCCATCTTCTGCAAACTGGCTCTCCAAAAAGCTGCTGCTCAATTTCTGCCCATCACTAAATACCACTTAACTGTCATCTCTGTGCTTGCTGATCTGCATTGGCTCCTGGTCTACCAAAATATTAACTTAATAACTCACATCCATGCATTTACTTCCCTCCATCAAACCTCACCGTTTCTTGCAACTTCCTCCAGCCCAAGTCTATCTCAGAACTTCCTCTACTCCAATACTGGGATTCTTATGCACCTCCTTCATTCTTTGTCCCACCATTGGTTGTTATGCTTTCAGCGCTCTCTGGCCGTTGTGAACCATTGGCTGTCTCTTGCAACAAGCCATTCAAGGATCATGTTCTTGCTGAATTGAAAAAAGGGGATCACTGTCCTACATAAAACATTCACAAAGAGTAAAAATATGCTTACTGCCCCGTTGGTATTTTCTGTGGTACTTTTTCAATCAAATCGTGGGATGGTATTAGTGCACAAACTGTTGTCAGGTTCTTGCAGAATATCCAAAATGCAGAAAATCCAAATCAACATAGTGGAGAGGGAGATGAATTATTGTGGCAGGATGACTATGAAACCAAAAGCACTAAATCTAATTTTGAGTGGGATCCTTACGTTGATGTGACTATTGTGACTCAGCTAGATTTCAATGAACTCCTTGAGTCAGGTGCCATAGATAATGAATTTGACAGGTTTTGGAATGCTTTGGTTCTGGTTAAGGGCATCTTTGTAGAATTAATTTATTCAACAAACCATGCCACATTCACTCTTTATTAATTACTGGCATTAAATTTTTTTTATCTGAATTTATAAACCATGATCATCCTCACTGGTGGTTCACATTTTATATTCTGCATGTAAGTCAGCCCCTGTTTTTGAAAGATTATTGAAGACTTTGAAGTTATACGGCATAATCTATGGTAACAGCACAAGCAGTCAGCACAACAGCTGATTTTTCCATCTATAACTACCAAATAACCCCCGAAAGATATTTGGCTAATTTACTGATAGAAACAGTCCAATGTAAGTAAATAACACCAGAGTGCGTTTAACATTGGAAAATCACCAGGCTTTCGTTTTGAGAACAGACTCAATTTAGCTAACACTGAAAACAACCACAGGAACTGCCATTTGTAAAGGAAGCCAAAGAAGAACCAACGCACAGCAATGTCAGGCATCCTAATGCCCTTGAGCAATATGTGGCCATGTAGCAGCTGGAGCAATGAGAGGGAAAGTAGCCCTTGAAACACCCACAGTAGTACACATGTAGCAAAACCTCCGTTCAAGTAGCCTACATAGTATACGCATTCATACACAACCAGGTCCAGAAATAATCTGACCCTGTTGAAGCATAAAGCTACGCAAATTTGGAAAACTATGTGAAATACATATGCATTTATCCGAAAACGAAAGTGACTTGCATTAATATAGTGCTTGGCAGAGATTTCAAAGTGCTTTACATTATTGGTATTTAATCATAATTATCATATAAGAAATGCAGCTGCCAACTTGTGCATAGCAAGCTCCCACAAACAACAATGGTTAGTTAGTTTGTTTTAGTGAATTTGATTGAAGGATAAATACTGGCTAAGACAGCGAAGGTAACTCCCTGCACTTCGTCCAAACCTTTCAACTGAAATATTCATGAAAACCTGGAGGACAAACAGGACGTTGATATATCCAAAAAGCAAATATTCTAGAAAGCATCACAATCCAAAGAAAACCTATTTTATTGATAAAATGTGCAACCACTATAACAATATGTTGACTGTAATAAAATGTCACAAGGAACATCAGAGTGCATTATAAACCAAGACATTACACTAAGCCATGTCAGGGGATATTAAGTGCTTAAAGTGTTAGTCAAGTGTTAGATTTAAGGTGTGTTTTAAAACAGGGAAGCTAGTTACCTAGGCAGAGAAGGCTAGGCAGGGAATTCCGAAGCTTAGGGCTTAAGCAGCACAAGGTACAGTCATCTATGGTGGTGTAATTAAATTAGGCATGCTCAGGAGGCCAGAAACATAGATGTCTTGGAGGCTTGAGAGACTAGAGTGGAATTTGGAGATAGGAAGGGGCGAGGCCACAGAGAAATTCGAAAACACAGTGTTGTTTGACTAAGAGTTGGGGTAAGTCAGTGAGCAAGCGGAGCAATAGGGGAATGGAACCTTATTTGAGTTAACCTTATTTGGGCTGCAAGATTTTTTGATAACTGTAAGTTTACAGAGACTAGAACAAGGGAGACCCAACAGGGGTGCTTTGGAATGGTCGAGTCCAAATATAACAAGGCAAGAATGATGGTTTCCGCTGCAGGTGAACTGAAAGGGGGCAAAAGTGAGCAGAATGAATAAATTGTAAATGTTTGGTCTGAGAGATGGTGCAAATATGTGGTCAGAAGTTCAACTCAACGGCAAAATATGATGCTAAGACCTGGATTTTTCCAAACTTAGCACCACCCCAACTCAACTTCCGGTTCTATAGCCCTGTGACAGTCTGAAGTAGACCAAATGCAGCATTTTGTTGGAGGCAACTAATTTGTGGATCACCTGTCATATCCATTCAATGATGGAGTGCAAGCACAACAAGGTAATAAGATAGAAATAGTAGTTTTAAGTGCAGCTTTTAAAGGCCATTCAAACAGCACACAGCCTGTGAAAAGCTCTATGGGAACTAGCTTTTAGACGAAGGACAAGGTAGCCCAGCATGACAGGCTGGCTGCAAGGTTCTCTGAAAGCTCATGGCTGGTCACGATGGAGTTGCTCTGAGCTAGGCAAAATGATTTGTTTCACAAGAGTAACAGGAGAAGAACTGCCAGGCAAACAAGCAATTACAGAGAAAATGATGTGTCATTGCAATAAGAGTTATTTAGTTACTGTGGCAGGGGTGGAAACCTGACTGGAGTAATTCAAACATGGAGCTCCATGAAATAAATTCAAAGACTTTAGAGAGAAACAGGACTAGGAAATTGGGGTAGTTTGTATACTTTTGGATGAAGTGAAAAAAAAGGTTGGATAGGTTAATGAGGGAAGTGTGTTGTTGCCTGAGGGCAGTTAGCTTTCTGGTAGCCATCTCTTCAGATCTGTACCACTGCACCCATTGTTTCTTTAGAAATATTAGAATCCCTACAGTGTGGAAACAGGCCCTTCGGCCCAACAAGTCCACACTGAACCTCAGAGCATCCCACCCAGACCCACCCCCTCCAACAACCCACCTAACCTACACCTCCCTGAACACTACGGGCAATTTAGCATGGCCAATCCACCTAACCTGCACATCTTTGGACTGTGGGAGGAAACCGGAGCACCCGGAGGAACCCCACACAGACACGGGGAGAATGTGCAAACTCCACACAGACAGACACCCGAGGCGGCAATCGAACCCGGGTCCCTGGTGCTGTGAGGCAGCAGTGCTAACTACTGAGCCACTGTGCCGCCCAGTTTAGTGAACAACCAATCCATTTACTCCCATTGACCTGCATTTTTCGCATAATTTTCTTAATGTTTTACTTTCAAAATCCCATTTATCCAGCCATTGGCCCTCTGTTCAATGTTGACATTACTGCAACTCCCCAGCTGCACAACCACAAACTTAGCTCCATCTTTGATGCTTTTATCATCATTATAACCCTTGTTCAGTTCCTCCTGGTATGGCCTTTATATTTGCTCACTTAAGTCTAACATGCAGATTTAAATGGATTAACTGTATTGGACATTTATTTTCAGTTCTGACTGGATCACATAAACTACATTTGGGTACTGCCGTAATCTGCAAAACTGCTCAGAATTCCAGGATCATCACCCAATCCAAAGGTAACCCTGGTTTCTTTTCTCAATTACAAGTTATTTTATTAAAGTCTTTCTCCTGTTTCCCCCACCTCACCTGCAAACCAAACCATAAGTTTCTTTATCACTGAGAGCGAAACCATTTAATCAGCTGCCTCTCCTACTTCCTCTTTGCTCAAAGGGACCTCTGAGCCCTTCAATCTTGTCTTGTCATCAAACTCCAAACTCTTTGAATGCATCTCCATCCAAATTCATGCCCACTCTTCTGGGAAGTCTTTATTTAACTCTCTCCATTTGTGTTTCCATCTCTGTCACAGCATCTAAATAATTTATTTCAAAGCCACAGATATGGCATCTCTCTCTTTTGTTCCCCTCCTTCTTTCAATACGGTTGACCACATCATCTTCTGAAGTTCATCCACTGTTGTGTGCCTGAGTGGAAATATTTAATTCGTATCTATTTAATCTAATCACAGAACCACGCAGTGAAATTTTTTCCCACTCCTGCATTCACCTCTGGTGATGCCAAGGGTTGACTCTTGGCCTCCACCTATATTTCAGTTTTGCACTGCTCACAGAATGAAAATGGCACACAAATCTACCTCAGTGTCAACTCTTTAGACCCCTGCACTGCCTCTCAGTTGTCAGACTACTTCTTCATTTTACAGGACAAACAGAAATTTCATCCTATTAAAAACTGGAATGACTGAAGTTAATGCCTAAATTTTCTGGTTTGGGTCATGATTCCAATATTGTCTTGATTCTAGGTTAGAAATTCACAGTGACTATGGTCAGAAGTTGACTGTGATCTTCCCAGATGTGGCCGATTAAGAAGCCTTATCTGGAACCCACCCAGTTATGGACAGGAAAGCGGGAAGCCCAATGGGAGGGCTCACATCATAGCAGTGTCTTGTCGACAGCCTCAAGGGGAGAGATAGCATTGTTGAGGTGAACACAAAACCACAGGGTTGCCTTAAAATAAAGATACTTTCTGCTGCACTGGATAGATTTAAAAATACTCGCATAGCCACGGTTGTTGGGTCATATTTGTGGTGGGTGAACCTCTTCAGAGGATGGTTGTGACAGTTACTACCCAAGAGATCTCTTCTGCAGTGATCGAGGTGCAACATCAACAGCTCTCTATCATGGCACTGCAAGATGGCATCTGGATGCCTGCTGGAATACAGAATCAGTGGCCAAGGGCCAACCTGCTGCAAAATGTAAAAATGGACAACAAGGGTTTCTACAGGTACTTAAAAGAATGTTTGTCCTGTCAGGGCCAAATTTCACCTGTAGCTTCTCTAAGTGGACATGCTTCTCAGGTACTCTACTCAAAACCAGATACAGTTCTACTTGTGTCTTACCAGTGACATCTACAGATTTAGTATTCTTTTTAAAATGCATTCACGGGATAAGGGCATCGCAGTCTAGGCTAGCATTTACTGCCCAGAGGGCAGTTGAGAGTCAATCACATTACTATGGGTCTGGAGTCACATGTAGTCCTGACCAGGTAAGAATGGCGGTTTCCTTCCCTAAATGACATTAGTGAAGCAGATTTTCCGACAATTGACAATGATCATCGTCAGATTCTTAATTCCAGACATTTATTGAATTCAAATTCCGCCATCTGCCGTGGCAGATTTGAACTCGGGTCCCCAGAGCATTACATGGGTCTCTGGATTAACAGTCCAGCGATCATACGACTAGGCCATCGCTTCTCCACTATTACCTCTATGTTTATGTATTCCATGCCCATACTTATCCAATAAAGGAGCACTAACACTTTCTCAGTTTTATCATCTTATCCTTCTACTTTAATAGACTTGTGTACTGGTATGTACAAACTTCCCTGTCCTGATGAAGAGTCACCAGACTTGAAACGATAACTCTGCTTTCTTCCCTCTCGTTGCCAGACCTGCTGTTTTTGTCTCTATTCTTCTCCTCTTTTTAAAGTTTTACTACTTAATGTGGATTCCCTCTCCTCATTCTATCTCTGTTTCATCTGACATTGATCTGCCCAATCTACTACCTATGCACTTCAGTTGAACAGGGTCCAACTTTGAATTTCATTGATTGAATTATTTCATCACCTATTTTCCACAGTCAATTGAGCACTGTTGAAAACACTGCAGCTTTTATCTTTTATTATAAGTGTAATCTTTTGAAGAGTAAAAATATGTAAAACACCAGATTTATTATAAAATGTTTTATATCAAATCATAAGCTTGTTAAACGCTTCAGGTTATACACTGGTTCTTCTTAAGGAAAACAAATATTCTGTTGTATTAGTTTATCATGGTGGAAAATGAATGTCAAAAGCTGGATCTGCTGGAATCAGCTTTTTGACAAGCGCTAGAAATGGAGGACTTTTTTTCAATAATTTCACAAAGTGGCAAACACACACTCAGGGCCATTCTAAAGAGAAATAAGAACATTACAACTAAGAACGAGGAGCAGGAGTAGGCAATTCAGTCCCTCAAACCTGCTCTGCCAATTGATATGATCATGCTGATCTCATCTCGGCCTTAATTCCATTTTCCTGTCTGCTCTCAATAATTCTTCAATTACTAATTAAAAGTCTAGCTCCTCCTTGAACTTACTCAAAGTCTCAGCACCTGCCATACTCTGAGGTAGTGAATTCCACAGATTCATGGCCCTTTAAGAGAATTAATTTTGTCTCATCATCTTCATCGCCTCTGTTTTAACTTTGCTGCGCCTTAGCCTTAAACCATGACCTCTCGTTCCCAACTGCCCCACGTGAAGAAGCATCCTCTCCACGTCCACTTTGTCAATCCCTTTTAGCATCTTATATATATATCAATTAGATCTCCTCTCATTCTTCCAAACACCACAGAATACAGATCTAAACTGCTCAATCTCTCTTCACAAGACAAACTCCTCATCGCTGAAATCAATCTGATCAACCTCCTCTGAACTGCCTCCAACACAACAACATCCCTCCTCAAGGGAAACAAAACTGTACACAGTCCTCCAGGTGCAGTCTCACTAATGCCTTGTACTATTGCAGCAACATTTTGCAACTTTTATACTCTATTAGCAATAAATACTAAAATTCCATTTGCTTTCCTTATTACCTGCTATACCTGCATTCTATTTTTCAGCGACTCATGCATGAGGACACACATGTCCCTCCCTCTGAAGTTTTTCTATCTTAAAATAATAAGTTGCATTTCTAATCCTTCGATCAAAATGGATCATCTCACACTTATCCACATTAAATTTCATCTGCCATACTTAGGCCTATTCACCTAACTGTTGCAAATCCATTTGTAAATTTCTTAACTATTTCATTGCAAGTCTTTTTTCCTCACCCACTTTCTATTTTTCTGTTTGTACTCTGAAACTATTCAAAATGGCATCAGACCACAGCAGCCGGGGAAACGCTTTTCACTACATTTTACTGTTTTGCTCACTGTAAAATATGTGACAATAAAATCATTCATATTACGTTAGTGTCATCTGCAAATTTGGTTACTGTACTTTCTATACCACATCCAAGTCATTAACATAGATGTAAATAGTTGGAGCCTGAGGACAAAACCTTGTGGCACCCACTAATTATGTCTTGCCAACCAGAGAAAGACCCATTTATCTGCTTTCTGTTGGTTAGCCAATCCTCTATCAAAGATAATAAATGATCCCTAACCCAATGTGATCTTACCTGGTATATTAACATTTTCTTCATGATTTTTCTACACTACATTCCCTCCAAAATATCAGTATTCCTCAGATTTATACATGATCTAGATTTTCAAGTATACTCCCAATTTGAAGTTTGTGTATTCAGAACCACATTTAGGTAGGTTTGTTTACAGACAATGAATAGTTCAAATTTTGTTTTTATTACATGGAACTCTGGAATTTATACTTCTGCTTTGGAGATGGTATTCAGTGATTCAAACCAGTGATCTTGATTATGGAACATAAACTTAGGTTTTACATAAAATAGCATATAATATAGAGCCCAGAAACAGTGCATTCTATTCAAATGGCACTAATGTTTGTAAAATTTAAAAATGGTATCCAGTCTTGTTTAAAAAAAAAATTCTGAGTTCCTTATCATATTTATTGGCGTCTATGTTAATATTTACAGTCCCTGACTTTGGTATCCTCTGTGAATGAAAACATTTCCTCTATGTCTGCCCCATCAAATCTTTTAATAATCTCAAAAATCTTGATCAAGCAATCTTTCAACCTGATGCTCTTTGATGAAAACAATCCCAGCCTATTCAAATTTTCCGAATAAGTATAACCTTCCAGTTCCGGTATCATCCTTGCTGTGTTTCCTCATTGATGCCGTTGGTCTTCAGTGTGGATTCTAGTGTGGCTAGGAACTCTGTCCTGTTAGCATCTCTGTGGTTGTAGTTGAGTCCACATATTAGAACCGCTTTCTCTGTGTCCGTTAGTTTCCTGTCTGAAAAGTTTCTTATCCAAGTGTCTATTCCTGGACGGAACCAACCTAGAGTGGACAACAGACTTAGAACGAGCCATTAACATCAATCAACAAGTGTCAAGAACCAAGAAAAGACAGGTCCTACAAGAAAAAAATCTAGCCAAACTAACCTACTAAAATGACAACTAAAGATCAGACACTTGAATAAGAAACTTTTCAGACAGGAAACTAACAGACACAGAGAAAGCGGTTCTAATATGTGGACTCAACTACAACCACAGAGACGCTAACAAGACAGAATTCCTAGCCACACTAGAATCCACACTAAAGACCAACGACATCAATGAAGAAACACAACAAACTGCAAGACAGACAATGGTCCTGACACTGACCAGAAGGAACGAACTGAACACGCTCAACACAACAAAAAGGCAGGCCCTAGAAGGACTGAAGAAAGACAAAAACGTCATAATCCTACCAGCGGAAAAAGGGTGCATGACAGTAATACTAAACAAATGGGACTACCTCACTAAAGCACAGACGCTACTAGCAGACACGAACACATACCGGCAAGTGCAAATAGACCTAACACCGCAACTGGGTAATAAAATAATCAACGCTCTAAAGATACTCAAACAGACTGGACAAATCAACAAAACAGACTACCTAAAATGAAACCTGAAGGGACAAACACCCCCTGATTCTATGGCCTCCCAAAGGTACATAAACGGAAGTACCCCTCAGACCTACAGTCTCCCTCCCAGGCACAGCAACACACAGGTTAGCCAAGGAATTACAATGAAGACTAAAGTACCTCATCAACAACTCAACCCACTCAGCCCAGGAGTTCCTCAAAACCCTTAAAGACATAAGAATAGACGAGGATGAGACCATGGTATCTTTTGACATTACCACCCTATTCACATCGATCAACATGCCACTGGCAAGAGAAACACTAGCAACACTACCGAAAGAACGAGAGCCGAGTGGCACCATTTCCACAGACAACATGCTGAAATTACTGGACCTATGCCTCACAATCTACTTTACCTTTAATGGTCAGGTCTATGAACGAATCAACAGAAGACCCAGGGGGTCACCTATCTCCGGACTAATAGCATAAGTGGTGATGCAGAGACTTGAAAGCATAGCCCTTCCACAGATCCAACCCAAACTATGGATCCGATACGTGGATGACACTTTCATCATCATCAAATGGACTAAACTAGAGGAGACACACCAACTAATAAACAACACTCTCACCGGCATCAAATTCACCAGGGAAGAAGAACAAACAGCTCCCATTCCTAGATGTCATGGTAGAACGCAGGGCTAACAGGGAATCAAAGGCACACAGAAAGGCCACACACACGGATCAAGTCCTGAATTTCAACAGTAACCACCCCAACACCCACAAACAAAGTTGTGTAAAAACACTATTTAAATGAGCCACAACACTCTGTAGCAACCCGGAACTACGCCAAAATGAAGAAGAATGTCTCTACCAAGTATTTAAGGACAACGGATACCTGAACAGCTGGGTCCGACGATGCTTATCACACAAACAACAACAGGAAGATACAGTACCCCCTGACAGACTTGACATGCTAATATACATCAAGAACATATCCGAACTGACCACAAGACTCTTACGACCATTGGGCATCTAAGTGGCACACAAATCTACGTCAACTGCTAACTTGAACCAAAGACCCATTATGGACAGAACCAACGTGATACACAAGATTCCATGCAAGGACTGCGACAAACATTACATTGGACAGACAGGAAGGAAACTGGCCACAAGAATACATGAACACCAACCAGCAACAAAAAGACATGACCAATGCTCACTTATCTCCATTCACACGGATAAGGGGAGCCACCAAAGTCCATCAGAATTGAGGTAATCAACTCCAATGGACCCCAGAGTTTAAATATCAGGCGGGAAAATGCAATAGCGCTTCATCGGAGGCTGCACTGATGATGTTACCCAGCAGGGTAATGAAACGTCTGCAAACTAACAAACCAGCTCGGCGAGCCAACCAACCACAGCATCCACAACCTGAGCTACAAATCTACTCAAGAATCTGAAAAATCTGTCATAAAGCAGCACAGTTACACAATTATAAAACCAAGCAGTCAAATTTATGACTTTTTCCAAGTATGTTAAGCCATATTGCTTTTAAACAGACATTTCAATGTAAAACAGCAAAATTGATTTTCTAATGACATGAAACCTTCTCTCACCTGGTTCAATAAATCCTGCCAGACACGAAAACATTCCTGGAGGGTAACGCTTCTGTCTTCCAAGAAGACAACTGTTGCCATCAGGATGGATGACCAGCATTATCACAACTGGATCTACAGGACGTAAAAACATCATTATAGTTTTACAAAGTGCATGCATGCCTTAACCTGATAAATGCTTTTCAAAGATGTCTATTCAAAACTTGTACATCTAGGACAAAACCAAAATACTTTACACAATCATCTGTACAATCTATCCTTTGTTCCAGAAATGGAAGAAACTAAAACTATGGCAGAAGGAATTAAGAGGATTTAAGATGGATGAATCGTACACCGTTTAGTATGGTTGTTGTCTTGGAGTGGGAGGACAGGGACTCGAGCTGTACTCCAAAATTTCTGTAGATGATTTAGATTGTTACATCAATGTGGGATAAAGTGGTTATGGCTTTTGGAACACAATACTGAAATAGAGGAAAAACAGCCTCAGGTTGCTCATATGGTGGCTAGAAACTGTTGATCACTTTTATAAGAGAGTTCTCCAAGAGATATATTCAGAAATCCCATATTTCTACTATTGACCCCTACCCAGAAATAGCATGTGTCAGAGATCAGTCAACAAAATAACAGCCTTAATTCACTTTCTCAGTTATGGATTAATTTTGGCATATTGATTTACTTTGAGGCTTCACAATATTTTCCCCTTAAACACCACTCACCTCACTTTCGTTTTTGGGATCTTGCTGTGTATTGTATTGATGGTATTAGAAATTGAGCATCAAAACTTGTAGTGCGAAGCCACTGAATCAACTGCTGCATTATTACTTCACAGACTGATTCAAGAAGGAGCAACTATGTCAGTCAAAAATAGATCCCACAGAATTCCCACAATCCATTGGGCTCCATCCCACCCACAAGGTGGTGATGCTCTATGATAATACTGACCTTTTTGACAAAGAAATATAACTTGTACATAGTCAACATGCTGCCAATTTGAAAATGTCAGAAAACGTTATCTATTATGCTCCTCTCTTTTAATTCATGATTGGCCTTAATGAGAATAAAAACTAATACTGCTTCTTAATTTGATGATATATATTCACTTTGCTCACTACCTAGTTAAATCCTGATATTTCTGGACTTTGCAATAAACTCTGTCCATTCTGCTGGTAGGTTTCTGTCAATGTCATTCTGATCCAGGCGCAGAATGTGTGCCAGTGAATACCACATGATTATGCAATTGAGCAAGAAAATACTTTAGTCCCCCTGTCCTGTACAGTCAACTAGCTTCCCAAGTTAGCCTTCATAACCCTCTGTTTCTCTTTTAGATTTCCAGCATCTGCTCTGTTTTACTTTTTTTGTTAAAGTACTGTACACAATCACTGAAGTGTTTTGATGCAGCAGGAGGCCATTTGGCCCATCATGTCTGCACTGACATTAAAATGAGCTTCTTGATTTACTGCCAATTTCCTGCCTTTTCACCATAAACTTTGCCCATTGTTTCTACTTAAATAATCATCCAACACCATTTTAAATACCTCGATTGAACTTGCCTTCACCACACTTCCAGCCTGTACATTCCAGACTCAAACCATTTGTTCCATGAAAAACATTTTTCTCATGTCACATTTGCTTCTTTTTCAAATCTGTGCCCTCTTGTTCCTGACACTTTTAAAGTGGAACATTTTTTCCCTATCTACTGCCCAGCCCCCTCAAGATTTTGAAAGCGTCAATCAGATCTCCTCTTATAGCCTTCTCTCTGAAGACAACAGACCCAATCTTTCCAATCTATCCTAATTACTGAAGTTTCTCAGTCCTGCTACCATTCTCATAAAACTATTCTGCTCTCTCTCCAAAGCTTCCTATAGTGTGGCACCCAGAACTGTACACAATACCTAGCTGAGGTCCAATAAGTGTCTAATGCAAATTTGTTTCACCTCCTTCTCTCATACTCTTTGCCTTTATTAATAAAGCTTACAATACTGTATAATGTATTAACTTCTCTCTCCACATGTCCTCCCACTTTTAATGATCTATGCACGTTTGTACCCAATTCCCTCAGCTCCTGCATCCCCCTTTAGAATTGTACTCCTTTTTCATATTGTGTGTACATGTTTTTCCTCCTTGCACCACCTTGCATTTCTGTGCATTAGATTCCACTGCCCACCTATCTGCCAACTTCACTAACTTGTCTATGTCCTTTTGGAGTTCCACACTGTCCTCTTTACAGTTTAAAAAGCTTCCAAGTTTCATATTATCAGCAAACTTTGAAATTGTCTTGGCTCACCAAAATCTAGATACCTATATAAATGTGCACAAGAAAGAGCAAGCGTCCCAAAACCTACCACTGGGGAACTCCACTACAAACCTTCCACCAGCCTGAAAAATATCCATTGACCATTAATTTCTGTTCCCTGTCATTCAGACAATTTTGTGGCCAAGTTGTTACTGTCCGTTTTATCCCATGAAGTAAAGCTTCTCAGAAGTCTGCTGTCTGGCACTGTATCATCAACTCTCTCTGCTACCTCTTCAAAGGATTCCAACAAGTTAATTAAACATGATTTCCCCTGTAGAATTCCATGCTGGCTCTGTGTAATCAACCGACGTGACTACTAATTCTATCCCTAATAACTGTTTCTGCAAGCTATCCCACCACTGAAGTTAAACTGAAGGGCCAGCAATTGCTGGGCTTACCCACACTACCTATTTTGAATGAGGGTGCAATGTTTGCAATTCTTCAGTCTTCTGGCACCTCCTTTCGAGGAAGACTCAAAGAATTTGGCCAAAGTTCCTGAAATTTCCAACCCACTTCCTTCAACATCTTTGGATGCATCACATCTCAGGCTAGTTCCTTATCAATTTTAAGTACTAACAGTATATTCAAATGGTGTGAGTAAAGTGTCAACAGCTGAATAGCAAGTGAAGGGATGACCTATAATCAGATTAATTAAGGCAGAGAGGTATTTACAAAATAAAAATGGTGCTGGAAACAAATCAAATGGCTGGAATAACATGATAGGTGTAAGAGTTGCATGCCAAAGGTCTAACCAAAGTAACAAGTAATTATCATGGTCTGGGTATATCATCTGTCTTCTCCGTAAAGACAGACGCTGAATATTCATTTAATGCCTCCTGCTTCCATGCGTAAATTTCCTTGTTGATCTCTAATTGGCCCTATTCCTCCTTTTACCATTTTTTTACTATTAATGGCAAACATTTTATTAAACAGCATCTATGGGACCTGCACAATGCCAGTTGATCAAATATTCTGGTTGATCAAGAGGTCTGCATAATAAATGTAAAAACACACACTTATTAATAAAAATGTAATGCAGGCGGTATACATATCACCGTTACACTTTATTTATAGCATAAATCACATAAATAATAACGCAACTTTGCTTTAAGTAAGATGTACCAGCAGAGATCCTTCTCACTTGCAACCTCAACTGACTACTTGGACATCATGGAGATCACGTTAATATTTCAGGTATATAATTTTTGCCGTTTTATCAAGAGTGCTGGTTCATATGGTGTAGGTTAAAACAAAGTTTGCTATAAATGCCGATACAAGGCTTTGGGATTCCCCTTTAGTTGGATGTCAGGCTTCTCGTAATTGCTATTTTCTTCCCTGATATATTTCTTTACCTCCCCTCTGAACCTTGAGTATACCTCTTGGTTCTCAATTGTATTTTCTACCTGACCACCGTCATAGGCATTGCTCTGCAAGTGAACAATATTCAAATACAAAATTAAGTTATAAACTGGTAGTAAATTGAAATAAGATTGTACAAGAGCAGTAGTCTTTCAGCAAAGTAAATATTGAGAAATCCCCTTGCTTTGTGTATCATTTATCATACCTACGCGTGGATAGCAAGTATTATGGATTCCTTGGAGGCTTGGACAATTTTCCTGCAAGCATGTCCTCTTATAACCACTATCTTGAACTTCTGTGTTACTTCCACAGGTAGGACAGAATTTGTACCGACTATGCCAGGCAAGGACAGATCTGGCCTGTGCCACCACACCTGAATAAAAAATAAATTGTGTTCAATCTGCATCAACAGAAATCAGAAGTAAACACAGAAAGTCCAGGAAACACTCAGCAGCTGAGATAGCATTTGTTGCAAGAGAGTCAGAGGTTTGATCTTTTCAGCTCAATCATGAAAAACTGGCTACAAAGGCAGGGAATAGGGGCATGAAAAGCAAAGGTCTTCAACTCGTTGAAGAAAAAGTAAATAACTGATAGTAATGATGAAAATGGTTGATAATCACCTTTCTCCAGGCCTGATCTTGGACCGTGGGGGTCTTCTCCACTTTGACAGATTTTCCATGTATCCGTTTCTCACTGCTATTCTGCTGTAACTACTCACACATCCTCTGAACATACATTTTATCTCTGCAATGTCTCCTCTTGTCAGTGGCAACTGTGGCTCAGTGCCAAAACTCTTCACACTGAGTCAGAAGGCTATGGGATGTAGACTCACTCGGGGGCTTGACCACAAAAACAGAACCTGACACTCTGGTGCAGTACTAATGAATAACCGTACAGGTGGGGTTCTGATTTTTAAAGAAACATTCTGCTCTTTCAGATGGTGTAATCCATCCATACCATTATTTTGGAGAACATCAAAGGAGTTATCTTACTTAACACTGCATCAATATTTATGCCTCAATTAACATCACCAGAAACAAATTATCTGGTCATTATTACACTGCTGTTTCTCAGAGAGTGCAAACAGACTGCCGTACTTAGCTGCAACTGTGACTACATTTCTTAACTGGCCACAAAGTATTATGGTATGTTATTGTGATTGGTGCTATTTAAATGCAGGTTTTTTCTTTCACTGTTGCCTCTTTTTACAATGTACCAACACAACTTCCCCTCATTTGTATCCTCTCCTGTTCTTCATCTAATCACAGATTTTTGACTTTCTGCAACCTTGGCTATTTATCTCATTTAAAAACTTGTAACTTTTCTTTTATAACATCTTTCTTTTCTGAAAAAGATCATTGATCTGAAACTTTAACTCTGTTATTCTCTCCGCACAGATGTTGCTTGGCCTGTTGAGTGCTTGCAGCATTATATATGGTCGTGTTGGTTAGACCAAACATTTTAACATCAAGAATGAATCTCACTTTTTATACTATAAATACTAATGCAGAATGTTCATGGCTGTAAATGAAACATTGATGGTGAAACATACCAGTAATGTGAAATGGATGCACGTTGAATTGGTTGCCCATTTTGGACATTGCCTGATATTCTTTTCTACTGTCATCATAATTATAAGCTAATTATATTTACCACTATACCACAAGATTCCTGAGAAATGGTACGAGCACACAGTGGATTCTGTGATAACAATACTGCCTGCTTTTCTAAATTTTAATACATTAATGCATTATTGAATCTACTAGTAGCAATCACAGTATGCTATGAACATTTAAAAAGCTGTGGGCACCCAAATGCATTTAAGAAATTGACTGAAGTACTGAATACTCAGTAGATTCCTAGTAAAGTCAATTGTTATGAATTAAGAGCTAGATAAGACTGAACTTAAACCATAAAACTAATCTTCAAAACAGGGCCTTCAATATTTATGTGTTCTAACTATAATATCATTAATAATTTACAAGGACAGTGAATTGAATACAGCCATAAAAGTGCTAAGTTAATAGACAACTTCAAAGTATGAATGTAAAATGTTTCCATGCACGTTAATGATCCCTCGTACTGAAGACATCCCATCACAATAATGCATGGTGGAACTGACCTGGTTTTCTTTACTGAAAAGAAGAAATATGGACCAGATTTTTCAAATGCTAAAGGGGATAACACAGATTGAAAATTCTTGGCATTTGGTCTCTGAATGTAAACTGCAGGGCATGAGAATAAAGAGAACGTATCTATAAAAATTTCCAGATGAGGAGGGCCCCCTTCCAAGTTTTGCATATGTGAGAAGTGTTTAAAAATGATGTGGGATCCGGATATAAGGAGAAACTATTCGCACTGTCAGAAACTTTGTGTACCACCGGACAACGATTTAAAGTAATTGGGGAACGAACCAAAGACAACATGAGGATATGTTTTATATTCAATAATTGTTAGGATTTGGAATGCACTGCTCGAATTGTGATGAGACAAATTCAACTGGTACCTTTCAAAAGGGATTTGTTAATTATCTGAGAAGAAAAGATTTGCACAGCTTGAGAGGAAAGGTGCAGGTATGGACATTGTGCCTGGGTTGCTCTTGCAGGGAGTTGGCATGAACACCAGAAAACAAATGGTCTCCTTCTAAGCTGCAACCATTTTCTGATTTTATGAGAGGTAGATTAGACTCCCAGATACAATACTTAAAGCAGTACTGATAAACATCTTCAAGAACGGTCTGCTTAGGAATTACATTGAAGATTGTAAGGATAAAACAGAAAACATAATGAGCTGGGTTATGGAAAACTGTGGGCCTTGTACTTTGAACTCATTGAAATGTCATATCGTGGAAGACAACTGGTTAATACTTCATACAGAATTCCAGTTTTAAATTAACTTTGGGGAGGGTAAGGAAAAAATGTCGTAGAACCTATTTTCAGGACACTGAAAAGGATTGTGCTAATACCCTTTTCTTATTCCATGCTTTTAATATTCTTAATCGAGTATTTTATTGTAATTTTACAACTCAAGCACAATATAAGTGAAAACACAGGCTATGCAATGACTGTTTAATTTTCCTATTCACATCCACAGACTGCAGGTTGCAGTTCTAAATGTATTAGTACTCACCGGCTTCTTCCTTATTTAAGTTCAATAGATGTGGGATGAGTGGCTGGAGAAAACGACAATCTGGGTATTTAACCCTAAAGTTTTCAGGAGCAACAAATTCTGCATTTACTGCAAACCAAGCAATAAGCCCATTATCTTCTGCCAAGGCACTGCCTACTGCAAATTTATCACAAGCTCCATCCTGTAGCTCTGCTCCAAGGAAAACAGAAGTGACTTCTGGATTGGCCAAGAGCTGCTCCACATCACAGTACTGCAATCTGCAGAGGTGGATGTCAGTTTTTCCAGAGTCTTCACATTTTGCTGAAATAACTAATGGATTTAGATTGGAAAATAAAATGTAGACAGTGGTTGGCTGTGTCTGTTTGTTTTTTATCCAATCAGAATTGGTCCTTTTTACACTTAATCTATTGAGCAAAGTCCTGCCAAAATAATTCTCATTTTCTTCTGGGCCATCATACCACATCCTTGATCTAGCATCAGATTTAGGGTTTGCCAACAAATCAGCAATGTGCTTGTGTCCCCAGAATTCTGCAATATCCAGTGCTGTTTGTCCTGAATTATTTGAAATAGACTTATCACACCTAGAGGAAAACAAAAAGTGTACAGTGCACTAAATTAGATTTAGTACAAGACGGGGTTCTGACCTAAGTTTTTAAATTATTTTTGAAGACATTACAAACTAACACTATCAGCCAATTCTGAGGTATTTAGGAGACTAGTGGAACAATGCTGGTCACTGCTAAAATGCTTTAACTAGATTGTGTTTCAGCCATTTGACCAAAACAGCTAGAACATGCTACATAGCAATCAGTGTAAACAATAAGCAATACAAAGTTATGGGATACCAAGGTGTAGAGCTGGATGAACACAGCAGGCCAAGCAGCATCAGAGGAAGGCCTAGACCCTTCTCCGGAAACATCAGCCTTCCTGCTCCTCTGATGCTGCTTGGCCTGCTGTGTTCATCCTGCTCTACACCTTGGTATCTCAGATTCTCCAGCATCTGCAGTTCCTGCTATCTCTGAAACAAAGTTATGGATTAGGTTGTGAGGTCTGCAGTGACTCTGCAAATTTATCTGATGAACAGCACAGTCTTACAAAGATGGATGCTTCCAACTTTTAGCCCTGGCTGCAAGTGTATTAGGAGTACATCAAACTGCAAGTCACTCAGGTTTCTCACATTCTAATCTCTTTAACATAGAAGCTTGCAATAATGTGACTGGCAGGAGCCAATGCAGCAAGTCCAGAAGACCAAATGTGCCTCACTTGTAACTAATGCTAAGATGATAGATCATAGAATCCCTACAGTGTGGAAACAGGCCCTTCATCCCAACAAGTCCACACTGACCCTCACAGCATCTGACCCAGGCCCATTCCCCTAATCTACACATCCCTGAACACAATTCTAACCTGCATATCTTTGGACTGTGGGAGGAAACCGAAGCACCTGGAGGAAACCCATGCAGACAAGGGGAGAACGTGCAAACTCCACACAGACAGTCACCCGAGGGTGGAATCGAACCTGGGTCCCTGGTGCTGTAAGGCAGTAGTGCTAACCACTGAGCCACTGTACCCCCTACATCTTACCTGCCATTGCTTGAAACATATCGATTGAAATGTCAAAGCTTTTGAAAGAATACAGAAAATTTCAATCAAAAAAAACAGAAGTGTTGAAACCATTCTGCAAAGTGAAGATGCTAGGAACAGTTTATAGTCATGCTCCTATCTTGAATTGCAAGTGGGTTGTAAACTGTAGACCAGGGTAATTTAATTAATATAAATCAGTACTGTTTAGTACAAGAATTTTTTTCAACAGTCCGTTTTTATATTTCATATAAATCTAAATATAATTAATTATCTTGTTGTGGTTCATGGTTCAGTTTACCACTCTTTGTGCAGGTGCTGTTTCAGGCACTGTATAAAAATACCACAATAGTTTTAATCAATTTCCCCTTTGTAAATTTCTTACCCGTGCGCTCTTTGTGTAGAGCCCTGTTTTCTGCCAGTGCCACTAGGTACACACCTACTTTACAAATTTTCTGTTAATTAATTTTAGATGATAGAATGTTATTGGCTGTGCACGTGTGATTTGTCAATTTCTACTAGAATCCAAGTAAAAGATGCTTAGAATCTGTTTCAGAATACCTCAATCTTAATTTGGTCATCACAGTCACATTAAATTTCAAAAAAGTTACTTAAAATAGGAGTCCTTTTATCGAATGTCAACCAGCAAGCCTAGCTACAGCACAATGTCCGCAGCTATCACTGAGCAATTACCAAACTATTCATTAAAGACTGCCACTTTACCCTTTTTCAAGAAGCAGCTGAATAACTTCAAAATGTCCATTCCTGCTAGCATACATCAAGGCGGTCCAGCCTTTTTCATCCACTTTGTTGATGAGAGACAGAGAATAATTTAACATAGTTGACAATTTTTCTGTATCTCCTGTAGCAGCATTCTCGTGGAACTGTGTGACCATTTCTTTCTCAGGACTGTTTTCAGCATTCGCCATCTGTATTTCACCTAATCTGGCAAAGTAAGTATAGGGAGTAAATTACACTCAAAGCAAGTAACATAGTCTATTGCACATGTGGAACTAATGTGAGGCATAAAGGACTTATAAATACTAAACAAAAAAACAATTTTTGATTAATAGAAACAATCTTTTATAAAAAATAAAACACAAATACTAGAAATATCATTTAAATAAAGATAGGATTCTTCAGGTGTGACCTTTCTTCAAAACAATTAACTCTCTAGTTCTGAGGACAGGTCACACACAGCAAATTAACCTGCTGTCTCCTTTCCAAATACTGGCTGACCTGCTGTGTATTTCCACCATTTACCATTTTTTATTTCAGTAAGATTCCTTGATAGGCGTTTTGTATACAGAATGGCGTCAACATACAATTTCTGTCTTTTTTAATTATAAAATTGATTGCTAACAATGATTATTTTACAGCTTACATTTTTCAATTTGCTGTGTTCCAATTAAAAATGTTTACAAAATACATATAAATCATCCATTAAAGATCAAAATATCAAAGTATACAAGAACCAATTTAAAAATAAATTATCTGTATATCTGCAATGAATTATATTATTTTTTAAATGTGTTGTATAAGCAAAAATATGATTTCAGGATTTTTATAACTTTAGCTACCGTGATCGATTTGAGCAATTTTTACTTTATCGCCTATAATTTATCATTCATTCCATAAATAACCAACTACATCAAATATTTTTCCAGGTGAGACAGTGATTAGCTCATACTTTTGCCAAATTAATAACTGTATTCACTAATCATTACTGTGGACCTATCCACACTGGGGAGACAAACAGTGTGGTTGACTACTTTATGCAGCATATCTGTTCTGTCAGCAAGAGGGACACCAGTCGCTTGGCACATTGAACTCTATCCTTGCAGTTCTACATTATTGGAATGAAGCCTGAGGAAGAGCAACTAATTTTTTTTTCGTAGCTCACTGGTTTTAATATTAACAGTTTATCACTTTAACCACAGATTCCTTTTTATTCTTCAAAAGGAGTCTGGTATTGCAGGATTGGTATATGGAGGCTATGGAATAGGGATCACTTTTCTGGACACAGCTGGAAGGATAGTTGGTATGTTTGGCATCTACCTGTGTTTCTCCCCCTCAACTACAGGCCATTGAACCTAATGGATTTCGGAAGTTGCTCACCCCCTCTGCCTTTCATTGTGTCTTCTTAATCATACCTTCCATTAAATTGTCCTGTTCTTATAATCACGTTACAAATTTTTGTATGTGCTAACTTGCCTCTCCTCCATTTCCCTAGTTCTATCCTCCTTATAAGCTTGTTAGCACTACTACCTCACAGCGCCAGGGACCCAGGTTCGATCTAGCCTCGGGCGATTGGCTGAAGTTTGCACGTTCTTCTCGTGTCTGGGTGGGTTTTCGCCGGGTACTCTAGTTTCCTCTCACAGCCCAAAGATGTGCAGGTTAGGTGGATTGGCCGTGCTAAATTATCCAGTGTTCAGGGTTGCGTAGGTTAGGTGTGCTAGACAAAAGAAATGTAGGGTTAGGCGAATGGGTATGGGCGGGATGCTCTTTGGTGGGTGGGTGTGGACTTGTTGGGTCAAATGCCCTGTTTACACACTGCGGGGATTCTATCAAAAATTTGTCAATCTTTCTGTTCCCAGATCAGTTTTCACACACGATACGCTAATTCTATTTATGTTCTTTTTCCCCACATGCTGGTTGTCTTGCTCAGTGCTGTTTTTAGTGCGGATTCTTGTAGTCTGTTCTGTTTACTCGATATGGATGGAATGCAGGATTCAGTCAGACTCTTCCAGCAGAAACATAACAATAAAAAGCTGCCAGCTGGAAACCAGCGCGTGTAATGAAGTGGGATGAAAAACCAAGTCACCGATTCGCCACTCAATCTTTGAAGAAATCGCCTTGTTTCATGTTTATACATAAACTTTGTCCCACTATTTAAATAATATGCGTAACTTGCAAAGTGTGCTGCAGACAGCTGTTTTGCATGCCCACGTTGGCTATTCCCTGAATTTTACCGATGGATTCAATCACTAACTCGAGGATTACTCTCTTTATCCGGTTCAATGCTGAGCGCGAAACCAAATCCAGGCCACCTAAACTGCTTTGCAACTCCCAGAAACTTCATTCTTCTCGCAGTGCACTGCTGCCACGAAACTGGATGAACTTCCTGGACTAATAATCAAAGCAGAAGCTAAACGTCATTTTTAGACTCCAGCCTGAGATCACCTCTTGAACAATAAATTAATGGTGGCTAAAATTTAGGGTGACTCATTATTTCCCTTCAAGGACTGCGGGCGCTGGGTGAATGCAAACATTTTACGATACTGACCTCTTTCGCAAATTTACAGTAAAAACCCAATCTCAGGCTGCGAGGGAGCGGTCAATATCTCAACGTGAAACTTAACAATAGCTTCCTGAGGTTACAGATGACAGATCAAAGCACATCGACACATTTCAAAATAATATCCTGGGCCAAAAGGTGTAATGTCTTTTTAAAATTAGAACCGCCACCTTTTTTGTATTAAATTAAACACGCGAAGATCAGAGATGTAATAATTTATAACTGGGAAGCTCTCGGCTTCGCTCGTTGCATTACGGGAGTTGTAGTTCTTGCTGAATTTGTTGTTGAATTTCCTCAATAAAAACCGAAAGAACTGCGGATGCTGTAAATCAGGAACAAAAACAGATGTTGCTGGAAAAGCTCAGCAGGTCTGGCAGCATGTGTGAAGAAAAAATCAGAGTTAATGTTTCAGGTCCAGTGACCTTCAGTTCTGAGGAAGGGTCACCGGACCCGAAACGTTAACTCTGATTTTTTTTCTTCACAGATGGTGCCAGACGTGCTGAGCTTTTCCAGCAACTTCTGTTTTTGTGTAGAACTTCCTCATTGCAATTGCTGTCATTGTATCTAATCTGTAACGCACAAAGTCTGAGGACAATCTAATCAATATAAAGAGGACTAGGTGGAAGTACTCTGTCAATCTGATATGCCGGTGGCAAATTGGGGAATTCTGTAGGGCTTGAGTTCCAGCTGGTAACCCAGTGAGGCACATAATACTAAAAAGACTATCAACCCTGATAACATTTTCGTAATAATACTAAATACAGATGCTCCAAAATTAACCCCAACCTTTTTTTAAGTGTGTTCATGGAAGTCGGCTGGGCAAGAATTACTTCTTAGCCTTGAGAAGATTGGGGGTGAGCTGCCTTTTTGCACTGCTACTGTCCATTTGCTGTGGTGAGATCCACAACGCTGTTAGGGAGGGAGTTCCAGGATTTTGACCCAGGGACACTGAAGGAATGAAGTCAAGACGCTGACATAGCACAGTACGGTACAGGAACAGGCCCACCAGCCTATTATGTCTGTGCCAACCATTATGCCATTGGAAACTAATCCCAACTGTCCGCACAAGGTCCTTGTCCTTTTATTCTCTGCCTGTTCTCAAACATTGCTATCATCTGTTTCTACCACTTACCCTGGCAGTGTGTTCCAGACACCTACCAGCCTCTGTGTTAAAAATTTTCCTTGCACATCTTCCTTAAACTTGCCCCTTCTCACCTTAAACCTATGCCCTGTAGTATTTGACATTTTGCCTTGGGAGGAAGATTTTGACTATCCACCCTACCCAGGTCTTCTAAAAGGTCGTCCCTCAGCTTCTGACACTCTAGTGAAAACAATCCATGTTTGTCGAGCCTCTCCTTACAGCTAATACAGTCCAATCTAAGCAACATTCTGGTAAATCTCTTTTGCACCCTCTTCAAAGCCTCTACATCTTTCCTATAGTGTGGGGTCCAGACTCCACACAGTTTTACCATCTATCTGTAGCCCTTGTCCTTCTAGGTGGTAGTGGCCGTGAGTTTGGAAGATTCAGCCTCAGGCCCTTTGGTGGAATTTCCTTCCAAACAGTGCTGTCAATGTACCTATATGCATGGACTGTAACAGATAAAGAATGCAGCTAATCAGCATCTTCTTCAAGTTGTCTAGGGATGGACAATGAATGCTGGCCTAGCCAGCCGACATCCCATGAACAATTTAAATAAAAAACATTTGAGAACAATATGGTCTATGTTGTACCTTTTTTTCCATTGTAGATGATTTTTCAATGGTCATTGACTCCTCCAAACCAATCTGTGCTGTTAGAACTTCTTTCCCATTTCAATTATTTTTGTGGCACCCAATATTTTATTCATTTGCATTCTGCCTTGATTCCCCATATTTTTGTTGTCATCATGGGGAAAAGGTGAAATTTATCCCAGAATTAGAAGCAGCAGTTGCTGGGCATCTGCATAAAAAGCTTATGTGCTGAAATCCTCTGGTAGAAACATTGGACAGGTCAGAAAAGAGAAAAAGCTAACCCTCTAGAGACCAGAAAGTGGCAGAAGGGAAGCCGGATACCTTCCCGTTAGCCACAAGATATTTCAAAAGGCAGCAGATCAGCCTTTCACTGACCAATATTCCTGTGACACACAAGTCAGACTTGAATGTGGGCTCTGCATGACTGGAAGACGGTGTGCTATATGCATGTGCTACTCAAGTTAAAGGGTACTACTTCTGTCAGCACGACACTGTTTCATTACTTATCTGGCGCATTAGCCTACAATTTTGTTTAGAAATCTTGGCGTACGACTCATGACCCAGAGGTAAGAATGCTGCCAACTGAGCCACAGCTGATGGCACCCCCTCTGCCCCCACTGATCAGAGGAAGGAGGTCAATGAATCCAATATATTCAGCCATTTCCTTGGGTGCAAATGTCAGGAAAAAGTGGGAGAAACCCATTTTGTTTGGATTTACCCCATTTTGCTTGGCTCCCCATGTGTTCACGTGTAATGGAGATGGTCCTTGCTACAAAAATCATATGTTTAATGGTACCAACAGTTGCTCAAAAAGGCATGTACAGCCAAGGGAGAGGTTACAATATGACTGAAAACAAACCAACTTGTACACCTAAGAGTACAATTGAACTTCTTTAACCAGTCTGATTCTTGTTGAGGATATCGATCCACGGCATAGATTCAAATATGTTTTGCCAGGATGCCGTTGTCTTATTTACCTGCCAGAACTGTCATTGAGTACCACTGGGCCCATGAAAAATAGCACTATGAGTGATCCCACACAATAGGCTTCCTTGCTGGGCTGTTTTCATTTGTTCCCTTGGGATGTTCATTTTTCCTGTTTTCTGCTTTCATTCTCAAAGGGAATAAATAACAGAAATACTATTGAAGGTAGTATTGATCCAGACTGTCTTCTGCTGTCAAACCAGTAGTAGACCCTGGATCATTGTGAAGTAGTTTCATGTACAACTGAAGTGATTTGTTCAGTGAAATTGAGTCCAGTATTAGATTAAATCTCAAGGCTATGATTAAAATGGTGCTGGCGACAACATGCTTATGGCAACTTAATCAGCACATGTTAGTGCCAAACCTTTCTTCTGGTTTGAGAAAGTCTGGACTGAAGGTTGAGATTGTGATCTGTAGAGTTCATTAGGCTGAGGCTAGGGAGGTATTAATAAGAATGGGAACAAATCTGTTTATTACATCTTTTCACATTTCCTTTTGTTTCTTCCCTCTCGATTTGTGATACCATTGTAAAAAATCAATGTAACACTTACATGACCCCATGTCTAATTAGCTGCCCATTGAAAATCTGAGTCCTCACTTAGAATGACTAAAATGTCAATATCGCCAACTTGATGCACTGTTAAAGCCTGCATTCTTTACCAATTTGTAATGGCTGACTGCATTGTAACTATTGTGGGGTTGGCGGTGTGGAGGGCATGCAAGAAAAATGCTGCCAGAAAAAATGTTTTGTTAGAATGAAGGAAAACTAGAAATAATTGTGAAAGCTGAGCAGAAGCAGCAGTTTAAATAAATGTTTTCTTCAGAAGAAAATGTACTTCACTATGCACAGATCCTTTTAGGTGTAACCATGAGGGTTGAATGCTTTGGTAGGAGAATAGGGAGGTCTCTTTTTACTTCGAAAGGTAAATCTAGCTCGGGTAGAGCAATCAAGGGATCTCATTGTTTAACTAAATCAGTCATTAAATATTATGCCATTAGTTAGCAAGTTCATTTAAAAAAGAACACTGACATCTTATGTGATAATGTGGAAAATTGTCCAGGTATGTTCTGCACATAAAAAGCAGGACAAATCCAGGGCAAATTATTGCCCGATCAGTCTACTCTTGGTCATGTAAAAGTGATAGAAGGTGTCATCAACAGTGCTATCAAGCAGCAGCTGCTCAGCAATAACCTTCTCAGTGACCCCCAGTTTGGATTCCACCAGGGCCATTCAGCTCCTGACCTCATTACAGCCTTGGTTCAAACATGGACAAAACAGAGGTGAGGGAAGAGTGACAGCTCTTGACATCAAGGCCACATTTGACTGAGTGTGTCACCAACAAGTCCTAGCAAAACTGGAATCAATGAGAATCAGTGGAAATGTGCCCATCGATTGTAGCCATATCTGGCTCAAAGGAAAATGGTTGTTGTCATTGAGGTCAATCTTCGCAGTTCCATGACACCTCTGCAGGAGTTCCTCAGAATGATGTCCTAGATCCAATGATCTTCAACTGCTTCATCAATGACTTTCCCTCCATCATATGGTCAGAAGTGGGAATGTCTGCTGATGATTGCACAGTGATAAAAGGTACTGCAGATGCTGGAGAATCCGAGATAACAAGGTGTGGGGCTGGATGAACACAGCAGGCAAAGCAGCATCATAGGAGCAGGAAAGCTTGACATTTCGGGCATATACCCTTCATCAGAAATGGAGGAGGGGAAGAGGGTTCTGAAATAAATAAGGAGAGAGGGTGAGGCGGATAGAAGATGGATAGAGGAGAGGATAGGTGGAGAGGAGGCAGACAAGTCGAAGAGGCGGGGATGGAGCCAGTAAAGGTGAGTGTAGGTGGGGGGTAGGGAGGAGATAGGTCAGTCCAGGGAGGACGGACAGGTCAAGGGGGCAGGATGAGGTTAGTAGATAGGAGATGGGGGTGGGGCTTGAGGTGGGAGGAGGGGATAGGTGAGAGGAAGGACAGGTTAGGGAGGCGGAGATGAGCTGGGCTGGTTTTGGGATGCGGTTGGGGGAGGGGAGATTTTGAAGCTTGTGAATTCCACATTGATACCATTGGGCGGCAGGGTTCCCAGGCCCACTCCTCAGACGACATGTCCATCCTGGGCCTCCTGCAATGCCACAGTGATGCCACCCGAAGGCTGCAGGAACAGCAAATCATATTCAGCCTGGGAACCCTGCAGCCCAATGGTATCAACGTGGATTTCACAAGCTTCAAAATCTCCCCTCCCCAACCGCATCCCAAAACCAGCCCAGCTCATCTCCGCCTCCCTAACCTGTCCTTCCTCTCACCTATCCCCTCCTCCCACCTCAAGCCCCACCCCCATCTCCTATCTACTAACCTCATCCTGCCCCCTTGACCTGTCCGTCCTCCCTGGACTGACCTATCTCCTCCCTACCCCCCACCTACACTCACCTTTACTGGCTCCATCCCCGCCTCTTCGACTTGTCTGCCTCCTCTCCACCTATCCTCTCCTCTATCCATCTTCTATCCGCCTCCCCCTCTCTCCCTATTTATTTCAGAACCCTCTTCCCCTCCCCCATTTCTGATAAAGGGTCTATGCCCGAAACGTCAAGCTTTCCTGCTCCTCTGATGCTGCTTGGCCTGCAGTGTTCATCCAGCCCCACACCTTGTTATCTCGATGATTGCACAGTGTTCAGTACCATTTGTGACTCCTCAGATTTTGAAGCAGTCCATGTTCAAATGCAACAATATCTGTATTATACAGGCTTGGACTGAAAAGTGACAATTAACATTCACATCACATAAGTTCCCTCCCTCATGGCTTTGTGGATCTACCTACAGAAAATGGACTGCAGTGGTTCTAGACGGCAGCTCATTATATATTTCTCAATTGCACAGCCAGCGATGCTCACGTCCCACAAGTGAATTTAAAAAAATTCCAGTCAATGTCCATCTCCAACAAGGGAGAATTTAACCATCATTCCTTGGAATTAAATGGTGTTACCATCACTGGAGACCCTCCAGTCAACGTCCTGGGGCTTATCATTGAACAGCAACTGAACTGGACAAGCCATATAAATACAATGGCTACAAGGGCAAGCCAGTGGCAAGGAATCTTGCAGCGAATAACTTACTTCATGATTCTGCATAGCCTGTTCACCATCATCAAGGCACAGTCAGGAGTATGATGCAATATTCCCCACTTGCCTGGATGAGTACAACTCCAATAACGCTCAAGAAGCTTGGCACCATCCAAAAAGAAAACACGTACTTTGCAAGTGAGGTTTAACATCTGTTATGGAGTATATTGGGTTCAAAAGTGAATAATAAAATTGTTTTCATTTTTTTCAATTCTGGAAGGATTTAGCTCTTTTTAAGGTTACAAAGTTATTATTTGGGCTTTCTACTGCTTCTCTTTGCAATGTCTCTCTGGTTGTGCAATATCTTGTCCTGTAGAAATGTAGAGGCATAAAACGATCAACATGGCAATGTGAACAGCTTGCTTGTATTGATAGGTACAGGTACAGATGTAAAGTTGCAGAGCTGTGACAGTCTATATATATTCTGAGTGAGAAGAAAGTGTTTTGGAAACGTGATTGACAGAGGTTTGAATGAAAAGTGGCTTTGTGTGGTTAAAGATCTTGATTTATGGAATTTAATTAAGCTTCATAAGACATCTGTGCATGATAACATGTTTATATGAGGTGTTGATTGTCAAGTGAGGTTTTGAGGTTGTCTCCTTTGTGCTCTTCAAGCCTTTTTTAAAACTATGTGATGAATAGGTTATTCTAGTCATAAAGTGAATGAGCTGCTGAATGTTGTAGATCTCTTTCTGTTTGAAGTGTGAATGTTTAGCATGTATGCCTTCATTGGTCAGTCCTTTGAGTCTCAGAGTTGGGAAGTCATGTTGAGGTTGTACATGACATTGGTGAGGCCCCTTCTGGAGTACTGTGTCCAGTTCTGGTCATTATCAAGCTTCAGAGAGTTCAGAAGAGATTTACCAGGATGTGGCTGGGTATGAAAGGTTTCAGTTATAAAGAAAGGATGGATAGCCTGGGACTTTTTTCTCTGGAATGTAGGAGGTTGAGAGGTGACCTTATAGAATTTTATAAAATCATAAGGAACATAGATGGGGTTAATCGTAGGTGTTTTTTCCCTGGGATGGGGATTTCAAGACTAGGGGACACGTATTTAACTTGAGAGGAGAGAGAATTAAAAAAGACACGAGGGGCAAGTTTTTTATGCAGACGGTAATTCGTGTGTGGAATGAACCTTCTGGGAAAGTGATGGATGCGGGCACAATTACAATGTTGAAAAAACATTTGGATATGTACATGAATAGGAAAGTTTTGGAGGGATATGAATCAAGAGCAGGCAGGTTGGAGTAGTTTAGTTTGGGATTATGTTTGGCATGGACTGGTAGGACCAGAGGGTATGTTTCTGTGCTGTATGACTCTATATGACTTCTATGACTGTATAACCATGGCAGATGAGTGAGATTTAGTATCACTGTGTTACTCTTAGGCTAACATGGCTAGGTGCAGTTAAGTTCAAAATACTGATTAGACATGAAGCAAGTGTGTCTGTGATAGAACATAGGACATAGAACGGTATAGCACAGTACAGGCCCCTCGGCCCACGATGTTGTGCCAAAATTTTACCCTAAACCTAAGGTCTATCTAACCTCCACCCCTACCTTATGGTATCATCCATATGCCTGTCTAATTGCTGCTTAAATGCCCCTAATGAGACTGACTCCTCTACCCTCTGCAATGCATTCCATGCCAATGGTTTGTGTAGTGGCAAGCTTATCATGATGGGACGCAGTTTTAGGGTCGCACAGAACTGAGTAGACTGTCATACCTACCCTGACAGAGTAGCTCATTCATCCATTTATGGAACTGCATCCCATCATGCCTCTGGTGTGATTGTGTGCTGACGTCTTGAGCAATCTCCAACCCACCTTGCAATTTTCCAGCAGGATGAGTCTTGTTGCCGTTCCTGGAGAACAGGATGGTCCTACTCTCATGCACACCCTGGAAGAGCGATTCAATGGAGCAGTCACCAAATGTTGGACTGTCTTCTGGCTACGCTCTATTATTTGCAGGTTTGGGTGGAAACTGATTTGATGGTCCTAGACATAGAGAGTGAAATTGTCTTTTAAATGTAACTCCTGGTGGTTCAAGTGTAGAAGGACCTGGTGATGTCTGAGACTTGCTATCCTCCCACCAGTAAAACAGAGTCATAAAATATATAATCAACTTTGAAGAACTGAACAGCACTAGAGCAGAGGTCCTTCCTGATTTTCGGGATCGTAATGATACTTAGCCTCAGAGAAGAAAATTCCATTCAAAGTGTTGGTGTTGCTGCCTGTCTCTGGGGAACTAAGAAAAGAGAGGTTCACTGGACTATATCAAATCAAACAGAAATTAAATGATGTGAAATAGAGTGAATACTCCAGACAGGAAGAAGAATCTGTAAGTGTGTCTTGCTAATATGTGAAAGTTCTACTATGACAGACAAGATAGCCATGAGTGGAATGTGTTTATTGTGGTGAGAGAAGTAGGGAGTAAAAGAAAAATATCAGAGCATTTGAGAATCAATCAGAAATTGAAAATTTTCAAGTCAGCCCTCCAGTAATCAAATGAAAGTGCTTAAAATATTTGATGGAATATGATGCTGCCTTCCAGAAAACTACCAAGGTGACTTACGAAAGCTATTACAGCTGTTCATAAATCAATGTGTGTAAATAGACCAGGGAAAACCCCTTTGGTCATACGTGATGTTAATGTAATTCTCACAAACTCAAGTCAGAAAAGTTAGCTCATGTGAGGGAAGAGATCAAGTTCATGAAGGGAAATGCCATCCTTGCACCAAATCACAGTACCTGAGCTCACCCATTGTGATGGTACCAAACTTGATGGATAGCAACGATTTTGCATAGATTCTCAGAACATCAATATGGCAACAAGTGTGGATTTTTATCTGATTCCATGATTGAAGGATTGTATTGGAAAGCTTGGAGAAGCATGGTTGGTGACAAAAATTGATTCATTAAAGGGATAATGGCAAGTACCATTTAACAATCCAACCAAAGAAATATCAGCTGTTGTAACTCCAGGTGGACTATATCAGCATGAACTTATGCCATTCAGAATGAAAGATGCACCAGCAACCTTTCAATGATTAAGAAAAAAGCCATTGAAGGTTTGTGCAACTGCGTTAGATATATTGATGATTTGATCATGTTCAGTTAGAATTGGGAAGATCATTCATGAAGATGAAATGCTGGAAAAGCTTTCATCAGTATTTTCTTTGTATGTTTCAGATTTCCAGTATCCACAGTATTTTTCTTTCGTAAGAGCATTTACAACAGTTGTAAATGGTTTGACCTGTTACAAAGAGCCAATTTAACCATAAACCTGGCCAAGAGTGAACTTATAAATTATTTGGCTCACACTGCAAGACAAGGCAAGGTAGCATCCAGAGAAGCAAAACAAAAATCTATTTTGGATTTTCCAGTGTCTAAATCCAAACAAGAGATTTTGTGGTATATAGGCATGTATGGATTCTGTCAGACGTTTGTTTGGGATATTGGCTCCATCATTAGTCCTTTGATAATTTTGTTAAGGACAAATTTGATCAAATTTTGAATATACAGCAGATTGTCAGTGTGTCTTTTCAGCTTGAAAGTTATGTTGACTGGTGCAACAGTTTTAACAGCACTGAATTATGCTAAACTACTTAAATATGTTGCTGATGCCAGTGTCGTCAAGGTTGATGCATTATTATTAAAAGTAGATGGGAAAGGGTCAAACAGCCAGTCGGCACTTTTCATGAAAATTCAATTTATGTTAGTACAAATGTTTAACTGGAAACAGAGACTTTAATTCCACTGGTGTCTCTGTAATATTTTGGGCAGCACACTGGCTCAGTGGTTAGCACAGCTGCCTCACAGCGCCAGGGACCGGGGTTCAATTCTAGCCTTGGGTGACTGTCTGTGTGGAGTTTGCACGTTCCCCCTGTGTCTGCATGGGTTTCTTCTGCGTGCTCTAGTTTCCCCCCACAGTCCAAAGATGTATAGGTTAGGTGGATTGGCCATGCTAAAGTGCCCATAGTGTGTAGGTTAAATGGATTAGCCATGCAGGGATAGGGTAGGCAGGTGAGTCTAGATGGGATGCTCTTCAGACAGTTGATGTGCACTTGTTAGGCCGGGTGGCCTACTTCCAGTAAGGTGACCCAATAAGGTTTCTTGCTGTATCTTACCAAACTTGTGTCACTAACTGCTAAGAACGGCCTTAAATGGTCTCTCAGATCTGATTCCAGCCCCTATTATCACATGACATTGCCACAACAACTTGCTACCCAGTGCATATCCACCAAGAGGCCCAGATACTGACATATCAGAGGCAACTTTAGGCATAGAGAGTTTGCATACATAAGCTGGTGAGTACCTCACTGCGACAGCTCCACAGCTGGCTAAGGAAGAAATGCCACAGGCCACTGCCAGTCACAGGACCACCAGAAACCAGGTATCTACTTAGCCCCAGGCAAGAGAAGACCCTTTGGTGTTGGCATCCAAATGCATAGGGTGGAGCAGTAGTGGCAGACAGGTATATGGGATGCAATGACATTCATTACTCAAAAGCTGCATCAGCGCAGCAAGTGATGAGATTGTCTGGCTGTCTTTATGAAGTGGTTAGCCATTGCCACGGAGAGCCAGGCCCAGCCCCTCACATATGTGGGGCGGCACAGTGGCTCAGTGGACAACACTGCTGCCTCACAGCTCCAGGACTCGGGTTTGATTCCAGCATTGGGCGACTGTCTGTGTGGAATTTGAACATTCTCCCTGTGTTTGCATGGGTTTGGTCTGGTTTCCTCCCACAGTCCAAAGATGTGCAGGGTGGTGGATTGGCCATGCTAAATTGCCAAAGTGTGCAGGGATGTGAATTAGCCATGGGGATGTAGAGTTACAGGGATAGAGTAGGGGCTGGGTCTGGGTGGGATTCTGTTCATAGGGTCGGTGTGGACTTGTTAGGCCGAATGGCCTACTTTCACACTGTAGGGTTTCTATGATACCTGCACTCCTTCACTCCACCATTGATCCTCAGGACTGAAGCAATGGAAACAGGGGTGTAGAAGATCTTGACCCCAGTCCAGATTACAAAGAGACACGTGGTGCCAGCAGGTACCCACCTGGAAGTGGAACAGTACACAAACCTGTTTTCATTTTCATTCAGGTCACTGCATTGGTGGCCAGACTAGAGTCATTGTTAGGTGTCTTATATATTCTGTCCAATATTTTGACTTGGTACCCATCTTTGTGCACTTATAATATTTTTCTTTAAGTTTGGTATTTTCTTTAATTTTTTAAAGTTAACTGTGAATGGTGGGTCTGCCCCTTGGAATTTTTCTTCCTCATAGGGAATTATCCATTATGTGCATTCTGAAATATCTCTTTAATTGTCTGTTGTTGCATTTCTATTGACCTATTCATAGCTTAAATGCCAGTTCACTTCAGCTAATTGTGCTTCCATGCCACCATATTTAAGTTTCAAATACTAATCTTGGGTCCACTTTTCTCTCTGTCAAACCCAGTGTAAAATTCAATCATATAATGGTTGTTGCTATCTGAAGGCATCTTCACTATGAGGTCATTAATTAATCCTGTTTCATTGCGTAATACCAGTCAGTGTTTAGCTTGCCCTCTGTTGGCGTCATTATATGCTGTTCTAAGAAGCTATGTGAAAAATATCTTCATTTAATCTACTTCTGTTTATCTGATTTTTCTAGTTGAGATATAAATTAAAATCTCCCATAATTATGGCCAAATCCTTCTGAAAAACTCCCCTTGTTTTTCTCTTTATACTCTGTGTGTGTGTTGGGGGATGGTGTGTCTACATCACTCTCACACGTGACTTCTTGTCTTTATCATTTTTCAACTTTACCCAAATTACTTGTATATCCTGGTGTCTTAGTTCACTTAGGTTATCCCTCTCTTGTGCTAATCCTACCATTAATTAACAGAGGAATGCTCCGTCTTTTCTGCCCTTCCTAAATGTGATTTATCCTTGAATATTCAAGTCTCTTATCTATGTCATCCTGCAGCTGTAGCTCTGTAATGGCTATGCAACTGTACTTATGCTGTAATTATTTATTTCCATTTACACTATTTTGTATTGAATACCACATGCATTCTGATACAGAAATTTCAATTCTTTGTTTTTATTATTTTTATAATCTTTAATTTCATTTTTAGTTTACTCTGAGATTGTTTTTGCCTTCCAGTCACACTTGTTTTGTCATTTTCTTCCTTAATACATTTCTCTCTCGTCTTGACTCTACTCTCTAATTTACCACTTCTTTCCAAATTTGCTCCTTCATGCTAACTGTTTAATTATGCAAGGATAGTGGGAATAAAATAAGATAAGTTGATGAATTATAGAATAAATTAAAATAATTAATTATGTCATTATTATTTTGGCAATGTTGATTTTTGTATATCCGTAATTGTTGGGGATTTGCCTGAGGGGCAGAAGTGCAGTACAACTAAGCAAAGAGAAAGACTCACACCTGCTCCCGAATAGACAATGGATTCAAAATATCTGAACAACTAAAGTCACTGTCAGGAGAAATAAATATATAGTTTAAAATGTTTTTATTGCAAATTGTGTCATTTTGAAGGCTTCCCTCAGAAAACAAAAATGTACCACTTGGGAATAAATCTTTAGTACAAAGTCATTTTGTTGTCAGGTTCTTGACCGTTGAAATTGAATTAACAATAAATATGGTGCAAATTATTGATGTGACTTCTGAATAAAATGGATGAAATTAAACTCTTTCTGTGAATTGTGTGATGAAAATGTGAACAGGTGCCATGGATATGATTTTCCCACTGCACGGTGGCTCAGTGGTTAGTACTGCAGCCACACAGTGCCAGGGACCTGGGTTCAATTCCAGCCTCAGGTGACTGTCTGTGTGGAGTTTGCACATTCTCCCCGTGTCTGCGTGGGTTTCCTCCGGGTGCTCCAGTTTCCTCCCACAGTCCAAAGATGTGCAGGCTAGGTGGATTGGCTATGCTAAATTGCCCATGGTGTTCAGGGGTGTGTGGGTTATAGGGGGATGGGTCTGGGTGGGATGCTCCAAGGGTCAGTCAGGACTTGTTGGGCCAAAGGGCCTGTTTCAACACTGTAGGGATTCTGATACTTACACAGAAATATACCTGAGACAGTAGGAAATGCCTATGCCGGAGAATCTGAGATAACAAGGTGTAGAGCTGGATGAACACAGCATCAGAGGAGCAGGAAAGCTTGATATTTCAGGTCAAGACCCTTCTTCAGAAAATATACCTGTTCTTTTGCTTTTGAGATGACCTTCACAATAGGCTTTGGTGTTCCTATGTTAAATGGGAACATAACACCTGAACAAACAGTTAGCTTTGGAAAAACAGAAGCTACTTGATTCATTTTGCGACTGTTTGAATTTGAACACTATTTGTCTCAGGTCATTCTCCACAAAAGGTCTGCTTTTCACAAAGTATCTGTTCTTTAGTTTCTCTTCTTTTAAATCCCTTTCAGATATCAAATAGTTATTTTAAGATTGTAGTGACTTGGTCTGAGTTGCACTTTGGATAGAAAAAGAACATTTCACTGAAAATAGTAGAGTGCATTTAAATATGACTTTTATTGGGAGTATAAAGTTCAAGAAGAAGGCTGTTTAGTTTAATGAAAAGTTCAGGGATGATTATGGAATAGAATCCTATATCTTATGAGTTTCACTGTTAGATTACCTGATGATAACAACTGATAAATAACAATTTAATCAACTCAACAAATGTCAATGGTCTTACATGTGTATCGGACATCCAAAATTCAATTCAAGGGCGGCACAGTGACTCAGTGGTTAGCACTGCTGCCTCATTGCACCAGGGACCTGGTTTGATTCTACCCTCGGGTGACTGTCTGTGTGGATTTTACATATTCTCCCCCTGTCTGTGTGGATTTTTGCTGGATGCTCCGGTTTCTTCCCACAGTTCAAAGATGTGCCAGTTAGGTGGATTGGCCATGCTAAGTTGCCCATAATGTTCAGGGATGTATAGATTAGGTGTGTTAGCCATGGGAAATGCTGGCACACAGGGAAAGGGTAGGGGGTTGGATCCAGGTCGGATGCTCTTCTGAGGGTCAGTGTGGACTTGTTGGGCTGAAGGGCCTGTTTCTACACTGTGTGGATTCTATGATTCATATCTTTTCTATCTGGAAACAATGCACTTTGTTTTGACAAGGTTTATGCTTGAGGAAAATTGCTTGCTGTAACCCTAAAGGTTGAAATTAGCTGTAGAATTTTTGTCCAATGGCAAACCATTAACTATTACAAGTGGCTGGTTCCATTATTTCAGAGTCTCCAAACAGACCAGAAAAAACATTCCTATGGGTTAGAATTGTGCTAAGCTATATTTTATTTGAATTGGGTTCCTGACATAATTTTAATAGCAGGCTGGTATTTTACGCAACAATAATATTTTGATTTGTCAACCATCTTTACATCAAAAAAACTCCTCAAGGCACAAACATCAAGGAAGTTATAATAAGACAAATTGTACTTGTGTTTATTGCTAACATAGTAACTTCTGGGGTGAAACTGTTCCATGTTCAGCTAAGGTCACCGTTCCACAAAAAATACACCAGTTGGAAAGGGTACTGAGAAGATCAATAAAACTGACTTTAAGTGTAAATGGAATGAGCTCTGAGGAATGATTAGACTTGAATTTTGCAGTCTGAAAAGAGTGACTTGAAAATTAGCTTTCAACAAAATACCCCCAACAAAATGGAGGCCTGTGTTACAGGCTGGGGAGGTGGGACAAGCTGATTTGTTCTAGTAGCAAGACATGGACACAATAGGCCAAAATACCTCTTTGTATTCTGCAAAGATTCTATGATCCTATTACCATTTCTCATGAGTAGCAGCCCACCATCTAAATTGCTATTACCAAATATTTTGGAATGTATATTTGCTGAGAAGACAATTTTGTTGTGAGGATATCAACCCTTGGATGGTTTAGGGTGATCTGCCTGAATTATATAAACTATTAATCAATACTGATGAAGTAAAACCAAGTTCCTACTTCAAGTAAGCCATAAAAATGGGCTTGATGGAAAAATGGAGATTACTATAAAGCAAATGTAAAAGACATGTCAGAAACACCTTCTCTGCACAAAGCAACATGAAAAGGAGAGTTGTTCTTTTTTTTTCGAATTGAGACACCAAGGCCGTATTGTAAGGACTTTTGAAATAAGTCTTGATTTGAAAACAATGAAATTTCTGAAGAAGGGTCTAGGCCCGAAACGTCAGCCCTCCTGCTCCTCTGATGCTGCTTGGCCTGCTGTGTTCATCTAGCTCTACACCTTGTTATGGCAAAAAAAAGTGGAAAGTTTTGATGAGGAGGTAAATATCAACAAGGTATTGCAGATGCTGGGGATCTGAAATACAAATAGAAACTCCTAGAGAAACTCAGCAAACCTGGCGGCTTCTGTGGAATGAGAAACAGAGTTACTGTTTTGATTCTCATATGACTGTTCTGCAGAACACATGATAATTATGATTATGAGATCATTGATGTGAAGATAATACATAACAGGGCTTTAGAAAGTGTTCAATGGATCCTTTGAGTGAATAGGAAAGGAGGTAGTGGATGAAGAAACCATATCATGGACAAAGCAAACTAAGAAGATACCAGATAGTTACGGAACTTTGATGAGAAGCCTGATATCAGAAATTCAGTTGAAAAATCCTACCAAAGGAGATGAAGTTTCTTGAGGCACACTGGTTTTTAACAAAATAGTCAACAGCAGAGTTCCAATAATTTGTAACACAACTAACGGAAGATAAATCAAGGCAACAGACATTTTAAGCATTAACAGCTGCTATTTTTTGTTCACTCTGGGAATGTGGGCATTGCTGGATGACCAGCATTCATTGCCTGTGACTAGTTGCCCATGAGAAGGTGATGGTGAGCTGGCTTCTTGAATCACTGCAGTCCATGGTGTGTAGGTAGACCTACAATGTGATTAGGGAGGTAATTTATGTAGCGTGAATGTTACTTATCATTTTTCAGTCCAAGCCTGGATATAGTCCAGATATTGCTGCATTTAAACATGAACTCCTTCACTATCCAAGGAGTCGCTTAATCAGAAGTTGAGGTTCACTCTTTGAGCTTTCATTATGATTCACTAGAACACCAGAACAGGCTAAGGACAGAAATGCCAGAATGGCAGCGAGATGCTGAATTAAATGACAAGCAATTTTGAGCTAACAGTCTTACTAAGAAGGATCAAAAGTAATATATATTGCCTTGGCTTCCCTCTGTGCACTATCCCACAATTTTTCTGCTCATTATAGAGAATGAAGGACAAGTTGTGAACACACAGCTCGGGAGCCTGGTCCCTGTGTGGCTAGTACAAAAAAAAACAGTGAGCCTAATCCTTTCAGGATATCATCCCCATATTCAGCTTCCCTTTCCTCACTAAGTCTTCAAGCATGTTTTTTTGTCTCAAATTCCTGCCCATCTTTTCTGCAACTCTGATATTTGACTCTGTCCAATCAAAGTTACTCCATAGCACTGAAGTGACCCTTCTGAAAGTCACACATGACATTGTGGCTGAATGTTTCCCAGTTTGAGTCATGATGCCCGTGTTGGACTAGGGTGGAAGGAAGGAAGAAGAATCCCTACAGTGCGGAAACAGGCCTTCAGGGCAACAAGTCCACACCACCCCTCTGAAGAGCATCCCACTCAGACCCATTCCCCTAATTTCCCACATCTAACCCACCTAGCCTAAACATCCCTGAACACTACGGGCAACTTAGCATGGCCAATCCATCTACCGTGCTCATCTTTGGACTGTGGGAGGAAATCGGAGCACCCAGACATGGGGAGAATGTGCAAACTCTATACAGACAGTCACCCAAGGCTGGAATTGAACCCAGGTGCCTGGCGCTGTGAGGCAGCAGTGCTAACCACTGAGCTACCGTGCCACCTGAATTCAGCAGGAGGTTGCCACGAATGGAAAGTCGTAATATAAAGAAGGGATGCATAGACTGTGAGATTTTTCACTGCAATGTAGGAGATTGAGAGGCAACCTTGAAGAGGTTTACAAAATCATGAGGGGTATCGATAGGGTTAATGGTAGCTGTCTTTTGTCTAGGATGGGGGATTTCAAGACTCGGGGCCATATTTTTAAGGTGAGAGCTGAGAGATTTAAAAAAGACATGAGGCAATTTTTTTTAACATAAAGGGTGGTTCATGTGTGGAGTGAACTTCATGAGGAAGTGGTGGATGTGAACACAGTTACAATGTTTAAAATACACTTATATAAGTATACGGATAGGAAAGGTTGATACAGTTTGGACCATGAGCAGGCAGGTGAGAGTAGTTTAATTTGGGATATTATTTGGCATGGACTGATTGGACCAAAGGGTCTGTTTCCGTGCTGTATGACTCTATGTCTCCATGACATGAAACAGAAAGGGAAGCTGGCAACCTTGTGACAGGATCTGGAGATGCTGCGGGAATGGGGAGTGATGGAAGGAGGGCAGTGCATTAACCTGCTCACCAGCAAAGGAGGCCATGTCATCAGAACCAGTCAGCCCGAACCAAGATCACAGCCTGGTTCCGAAAAGACTTACAAGGATGTTTTCAAGGTTTGAGCAATAGGGAGAGGCTGAATAGCCTGGGGTTATTTTCCCTGGAGCGTTGGTTGCTGAGGGGTGACATTAGAGAAACTTAGAAAATCATGAGGGGCATAGTTAAGGTGAATAGTCAAGCTCTTCTCCCTGGTGTAGGGGAGTCCAAAACCAGAGGGCATATTTTTCATGCAGAGGGCAGCGTGTATATGGACTGAATTGCCAGAGGGTGTGTTGGAAGCTGGCACAATTACAACACTTAAAAGGTATCTGGATGGGTAGATGAATAGGATGGATTGAGAGGAATATGGGCCAAAAACAAAGTTGCTGGAAAAGCTCAGCAAGTCTGGCAGCATCTGTGAAGGAGAAAACAGAGTTAATGTTTTGGGTCCGGTGACCCTTCCTCAGAACTGATGGTGGCTGAGAAAATGTCAGTTTATGTGCAGAAAATAGGGAGGTGGGTGAGGTGGGGAGTACACAATAGGATAGAGCCTGAAGAGAGAGGAAGACAGTTGGACAGACAAAGGAGTTGCTAACGATTAGGCTGGGAGGGTGAGTAGTTGTTAATGGGGACTGTTAGTGTAATGGCAGGCTATGTAAGAACGAAGCCTGGTGTGTGGGGTAGGGGGCTAGGACATGGAAGAGTTTAGGCCCTAAAATTATTGAACTCAATATTGAATCTGGAGGGCTGTAGGGTCCCCAAGCGGAAAATGAGGTGATGTTCCTCCAGCTTGTGTTGGGCTTCACTGAACACTGCAGCAAGCCAGAGACAGAGATGTTGGCCAGGGAGCAGGGTGGTGCATTGAAGTCAGAGATAAAAGGTACTGCAGATGCTGGAGAATCCGAGATAACAAGCATGGGGCTGGATGAACACAGCAGGTCAAGCAGCATCATAGGAGCAGGAAAACTTGACGTTTCGGGCCTAAACCCTTCATCAGAAATGGGGGAGGGGAAGAGGGTTCTGAAATAAATAGGGAGAGAGGGGGAGGCAGATAGAGGATGGATAGAGGAGAGGATAGGTGGAGAGGAGGCAGACAAGTCGAAGAGGCGGGGATGGAGCCAGTAAAGGTGAGTGTAGGTAGGGGGGTAGGGACGAGATAGGTCAGTCCAGGGAGGACGGACAGGTCAAGGGGACGGGATGATGTTAGGAGATAGGAGATGGGGGTGTGGCTTGAGGTGAGAGGAAAAACAGGTTAGGGAGGTGGAGATGAGCTGGGCTGGTTTTGGGATGCGGTTGCGGGAGGGGAGATTTTGAAGCTTGTGAAATCCACATTGATGCCATTGGGCTGCAGGGTTCCCAGGCTGAATATGATTTGCTGTTCCTGCAGCCTTCGGGTGGCATCA
>JAHRHZ010000266.1:47177093-47190231 GCA_024137785.1 Ginglymostoma cirratum
TCCATCCTCTATCCGCCTCCCCCTCTCTCCCTATTTATTTCAGAACCCTCTTCCCCTCCCCCATTTCTGATGAAGGGTTTAGGCCCGAAACGTCAAGTTTTCCTGCTCCTATGATGCTGCCTGACCTGCTGTGTTCATCCAGCCCCATGCTTGTTATCATGGTGCATTGAAGTGGCAGGCAATAGGTAGTTCAGGATCTTTTTTGTGAGTAGAACATAGATGTTCTGCAAAGCGATTGCCAAGTCTATTCTTTGTTCCCAAATGTAGAGGAGACCACATTGTCAGCAGTGAATGCAGTAGACTGGATTCTGGGAAGTACAGGTGAAGTGTTGCTTCACCTGGAAGGTATGGTCGGGCCCTCGGATACTGGGGAAGGAGGAGATAAATGGGCAGGTGTTGCACCTTCGCTGGTTACAGTGGAAAGTGCCATAGGGCTGTGGGGTGGTGTTGGTGGTGAAGGAAGTGTAGACCAGGGTGTCCTGGAGTGAACGGTCCCTGCGGAAGGCAGACAAGGGAGGGGAGGGAAATATGTGTCCGGTGGTGGCATCTTGCTGGAGGTGGTGGAAATGGCGTCTGATGATCTTCTGGATGTGGATGCTGGTGGGATGGTAGGTAAGGATAAGGGGAACCCTATCGCTGTTGCGGGAGGGAAGAGAAGGGGTGAGGGCAGAAGTGTGGGAGAAGGGTTGGACCTGGTTGAGGGCCCTGTCGGCAACAGAGCTGGGGAAACCTCGGTTGAGGAAGAAGGTGGACATTTTGGAGGCTCCCTTGTCGAAATTTGCTTCATCTGAACATATGCGACGGAGACGGAGGAACTGAGAGAATGGGATGGAGTCTTTACAGGAAGTGGGGTGTGAAGATGTATAGTCCAGGTAGCTGTGGGAGTCAGTGGGTTTGTAATGGATATTAGTGGCCAGTCTATCCCCAGAAATGGAAACAGGAATGTCGAGGAAGGGAAGGGAGGAGTCCGAGATAGACCAGTGAAAGTGAGTGCAGGGTAGAAATTGGAGGCGAAATTGATAAAGTTTTCCAATTCCATATGAGAGAGGGAAGCAGCACCAACGATATCGTTGATGTATTGGAGAAAGAGTTGTGGGTGGGGGCCAGAATAGGACTGGAACAAGGAATGTTCCACGTCACCCATGAAGAGACAGGCATAACTAGGGCCCATGCGGGTGCCCATGGCAACCCCTCTGACCTGAAGAAAACGAGACGAGTTGGAAGAGAAATTGTTGAGGGTGAGGACAAGCTCAGCCAAGCGGAGGAGGGTGGTGGTGGGTGGGGATGGTTCAGGTCTTTGCTCCAGGAAGAAGCGGAGAGCCCTAAGACCCTCCTGGTGGTGAATGGATGTGTAAAGGGATTGCACATCCATGGTAATGGTGGCTGGAGCTGGTAAACTGGAAGCTTTGAAACCGGCGTAAGGTGTCAGATGAATCATGGATGTATGTGGGTAGGGATTGGACCGGGGTGAGAAGACTGAGTCAAGGTAGGAAGAGATGAGTTCTGTGGGGCAGGAGCAGGCTGAAACAATGGGTCTACCTGGACAATTCTGTTTGTGGATTTTTGGCAGGAGGTCGAAACGAGTTGTGTGGGGTTGGGGAACTATTAGCTTGGAAGCTAACGGGGTGAGATCATTGGATGAAATGAGATCCGTAACCGTAGTAGATACAATGGCCTGATGTGCCATGGTGGGGTCATGGCCCAAGGGATGGTAAGAGGAGTTACCTGAGAGCTGGCGCTCAGCCTCTGCAAGGTAGAGGTCAGTACGCCAGACTACAACAGCACCACCCCTATCGGCAGGCTTGATGACAAAGTTAGGGTTAGATCTGAGTGCCCGGAGTGCAGTCAGTTCGGAGGGAGATAGGTTGGATTTGTTGAAGGGGGAAAGAAATTGAGGCAACTAATGTCACATCGACAGTTCTCAATGAAAAGATCGAGGGCAGGTAAAAGGAGGGAGGGGTCTCGGTGGAGGGAGAGTGTTGGAGTTGGGCAAATGGGTCTGTGGGACGGGGAGTGATCTCTAGTCCAAAGAAATGAGCACGGAGGTGAAGACGGCGGAAGAAGAGTTCGGCGTCATGTCATGCCTGAAATTCGTTAAGGTGGGGACGCAGAGGGATAAAGCTGAGGCCTTTGCTGAGTACGGAGTGTTCAGCATCGGAGAGCGGAAGGTTAGGAGGGATGGTGAATACCCGACAGGAGGTGGGGCGCTTGGGGGAGGGGATAGAACCAGAGAGAAGGTGGGGAGAGGAAGGTTCCAGAGGGCGATGGGTATTTTTGAGTTGTTGCATCTTGTGAGCCTTGATGCCTGAAAGGAAAAGAAGAAGTTTCTTGTTAGCATGACGAATGAGCCGGAGGATGAAGTGGAACTGCAGAGTGGTGCAGCCCTGAGCCAGTGTGTTGCAATGCTGTTGGAGAGAAAGGTTGAGAGTGTGCATGTGACACCACATGGCACAGAGTGTGGATCTCAGGATGTGGCGAGAGCAGCTGTCCATGGAACATTGACCATCACGGAGATATCTGTGATCCTGGGAGGATTCAAAACATGAGGGATGAAAATTCAATTGGAATCCACGTGGGGTGAGTCTGAGCTGGAGGCAGTCACTGAGGAATGTGATATGGCTGTGGAAACGAGTTTTAGCAAATACCTGTTCAATCATTAGGAGTGACAGTGAAATTAAAGTCGGTGGGCAAGAAGAGAGATTGGAACGGAAATCCCGTCAGATAGAGGAGCAGAACTTCTTCAAGGTGGGCATGCCTGGAAGATATGTGGCAGTGTGTTAAATTCTAAATAAAAACCAAAAGAACTGCAGATGCTGTAAATCAGGAACAAAAACAAAGTTGCTGGAAAAGCTCAGCAGGTCTGGTAGCATCTGTGAAGGAGAAAACAGAGTTAACGTTTTGGGTCCGGTGACCCTTCCTCAGAACTGATGGTGGCTGGGAAAATGTCAGTTTATGTGCAGAAAATAGGGAGGTGTGTGGGGTAGGGAGTAAACAATAGGAAAGAGCCCGAAGAGTGAGAAAGACAGTTGGACAGAGTTGCTAACGATTAGGCTGGGAGGGTGAGTAGTCGTTAATGGGGACTGTTAGTGACTAACAACTGGGAGTGTGTAATGGCAGGCTATGTGGCAACAAGGCCTGGTGTGTGGGGTGGGGGGCCGGGACATGGGAGCGTTTAGGCCCTAAAATTATTGAACTCAATATTGAGTCCGGAGGGCTGTAGGGTCCCCAAGCGGAAAATGAGGTGTTGTTTCTCTAGCTTGTGTTGGGCTTCACTAGAACACTGTAGCAAGCCCGAGACAGAGCTGTTGGCCAGGGAGCAGGGTGGTGCATTGAAGTGGCAGGCAATAGGTAGTTCAGGGTCTTTTTTGCGAGTAGAACGTAAATGTTTTATGGGCCAAATGCTGGTAGATTGAACTAGATAAAGTTAGGCTATCTGGTTGGCATAGATGAGATAGACCCAAGGGTCTGTTTTCATGCTTTACAACTCTATGACTCAATGACATCCTCCCCTCATATCTTTCACTAGGAGTCAACTTGTGCTCCAGTTGACCATCCTTACCCTCTCCCTCTAGGTCTTACTGATCTCAGTCACAATCTCTGATTTACTCCATAAATACGATCATCCAGGATTGTATCCAAGTATCCTCACCACCCACCCAACAGTTTCTCTAGCTGGCTGCCAGTCAGCTCTTTGACTGATTTCTGGATGGGAACTATGAAGGTAATCATTAATGGCCCTAGACATTAATGTAGCGAGGCTGGTTAGACTACTTGTGGACTGGAAGGCACGACATTAGAACTTGTTTGTAAAATGATGGGGTGGGGGGCGGGGGAAATGAGCGCATGGTCCGTTTAAAAGATTTTTTTTTAGGCTTGGAGTTTTAAAAAAAGTCTGCAGGCAGCAGCTGATGCACAGAGTTCTTGAAATTGAAACATTGTATCAAAGGCTACACTGTTAGCAGGTGAAGCAGCATTTTTACCAAGACAACAAGTTTTGAATTTAGCCAATTAATTTGAACCACTCCTTAGATACCAAGCCCAATTACATTTATAATTGATGCCTTTGAAAACCTCGGATCAATCCTACTGTAAGAAATTAATAGGTCATTAAGGGTATATAAGGAGTGGGCATTTGAAAATTAGGGTGTGAGCGATCTGCCATATGAAGAGAAACTGGCCCTCACAGAAATCTCTAAGCTCTCAGAGTGAGCACCATCTAAATCAAGGCACTCTTAGCTAATATTCCTGATACAAGCATTCAACAGAGGAAGGCATTCCTGATGGGATGACAGCAGAGAAAGCAAAGAACATTCTGGGAGACTTATCTTGGCTGTAATTTTGAGAGATTAAGTTTTAATTTATTTTAATAATTTGGTTTAAATAAACTGTGAGTTATATCTATTGGAACAACATTTCATTACAATTTTGTTTTATTTGATAATAGTAGTTAAGGGGGAATTGTTCAGTTTGTTAGTAGTTCTGTTAACTTGTTAACAGTTACAGTTAGATAAATAAATTGCTGCCTGTTGATTGTACAGTAACTACCAGGAGTTTGTTTTATTTCATCTCTCCTTTACAACAGATTGGGAGGTGAGAGGCAGGTATACCACTTTTCACATTTCCTTTAACAGATTACGAGGCGAGGCGAGGTTCTCTGGATGTTTCGGTTTTAATTATTAGGGAAGTATCAATCTTCCCTCCGTAACCTTAGCCTCCACCTCATGATCTTGCTGGAGTTCCCTGCATTACCACTCTGTTTCACACCTTTCCACCACTCTGTAAGTTTCACAGTTCATATGTTTCAAAACTGTACATTCTTGACATTTACAGGTTTTCAACTGATGGAGAATGTCAAAACTCTTAAAATATTTTGTTTTAAGGTCACATTTGCAAATTTCTGGCTTGTATTTGTTCAGGTCATATAAAAATTTGATTCACAAGAACATAATATCATTTTGAGGTATGTTTCTTACCTAATGCTAAATAATACATTCTACAAATATCATAATACAATGTTCCTTTATGGACCAGTTTATTTGCTTCTTTTTACCTGTTTAAAGATTATCTGCATTCACTATTCGATTTAATCCAAGTGATAAGAAACAGCTGGAGGCACTGCATACTTCAGAGACTCCAGGCACAGGCAACATTTTGGCAATAGAACTGAAGACTTGCGCTCCAGAATTAACTGTGCCCCTGGCCAAGCTGTTCCAGTACAGCTGCAACCCTGGTTCTACATTACTAGGAATGGAAAATTGCCCAATAAATATACCATGCTCACAGTGGTGTAGATTTTGTTGTATATACCAGGAGTAGGTAACCATTGTGGTCAATGCTAAGAGCCAAATCCTGAGGACCTGGAGGCAGTACCACCAAAAGTTTCATGTTCTAATATTAGGAGCCAAGAGCTGCTATGTACTTGATCCCCTATCTTGTTGTCCTGCCATCTTTGGTTGAATATCAGTGATAGTGGTATGAGGCCGTTAAATGGGTATTAATTGCCTTTTTAAGCTATTAATTGGTAGGTTTTCCCAACAGGAAGAACTCTTGCCTGTTTTCCATCCAACAGGCGAGATTCCTGTGGTCTGGATTAAATTGCACTTGCTGCATCTGGTAGTTCTCAGCAGTCACATTTTTAGATACAAATGCAGAGGCCTAACATTGAATGTATTTTTCACGTCTCACAGTGTTGTAGAATAATGCACTGTTTGTTGGGTACTCAGACTGGTGTAGTAGTGAGGAGTACGGCATTCTGAATACTCATGTATATATACACATAACAATATAGTTCTGAACTCATTTTGAACAACATACCCATACAATAGGAAATTTCAGGAGAACAAAAGCTGTCTGCGAGTCTTCCTACCCTACATTTACTTCAGACAAAAACTAGAAGGTGGTGGGGATTCCACCCAGCACTCTCCTGTCGAATTAAATATCCCCATGGCATTAAACTCACCTCAGGGGAAGGCATTAAATTTCACCCAACATTTCAAAAGCTGTGACTGTAGCCCTTGAATAACAAAGAGACCACATTGGTATTAATTACCAGCATGTTATTCTTAAAATAGATAATACTGTAAACAATAATCAGAATACACCTTCTATAGTACATACTACACAAATGCATTTCAGCACCAACAACTTCATATCAATCAGAATTTAAAAATATTTGTGCTCCATATTCTAGGGTAGTGATGAGTCCTTTAAAAACAACCTATAAAACAACATTGGTTTGCCCAGAGATAGTAGGAGCTGCCGATGCTGGAGTCTGAGATAACAAGGTGTGGAGCTGGAGAGCACAGCAGGCCAGGCAGAATCAGAGGAGCAGGAAGGCTGACGTTTCGGGTCAGGACCCTTCTTCAGAAATCATGTGTTGTTCACAAATGTCATGTATGTATTTCATTGATAAAATAATCACGTTGTAATTGTGGATGCTTGCACTAGATTACCTTTTAAAATTGATTTGATATAATAACTAAAGTGTGAACTGCAGCATTACCGGAGTTGGCATGGGTGTGATGTTAACCTGAATCTTTCCTCTCAAGTAGACATAAAAGATCTCTTGCAATTCTTCAAAATGGACATTCTCCGTATTTTATATTCAAATGTACTTCTGTAAAGTGGAATATTTGCTAATTCATCTCATTGCTGTTTGTGAGGCTTTTCTGTTTGTAATTTATTTACTTCACTTATTGATGTTATAGCGTTGACTGCATGCCAAAGCAATCATTATTGTGAAGAGGTTTGAAATGCTTGGACTGCAAGGTACCAGCTTGGTAAAAGTTGAAACTAACTTTGTCTTGGGTGAAGCCCTAAAACAGAGAGAGTTTTACAGTCAAAGTTGTCCATTCTGTCTAATTCACTTTCCCACTCTACCAAAAAAAACCTGGGCCAATTGTAAAATAGGCTAAAAATTTTTAAAAAATGTTCCTGTATAGCCAATAAAATTAGAAGCACTCCTTTGGCTATGCTGGGATTTAGCTGAGAGTCACTGATGGTGTGGTGGATGATTTGAAATTGGAATGCTGCTGATGGCTAGCAATTCTGGAGGAAAGTCATGACATATCATCCATGTTATTGAAATAGAGCTGATACACAACTTGGAAAAATATTTATACACAAACAGCAATCCTGAAGCTAGGCTAGAACCAATTTCACTCCAGTCACCACCACCTCCCCCCACCCTCCCAACCAAGTGTCCTGAATTACGATTTACTTGGACTTACTTGAGTAAAAGCAATAGAACAAATATTACCTATTATAATTGCTGGGAGACGGGAATAAGTTTTATTCAATAATATTAACACAAAACATTGCTACTATTTTGTGCAATATAAATGCCTTTGAAGGCTTACAATGGATTTGCCAAGCAAGGGGGAAAGATGTCATAATCCACTACAGGTGAAAACCATATGTTTATAACATTGTGTGTGAAAATGAAGCACAGTTAATACCATAAATCACCATCAACAGATCAAAAGGAAAGTCTACATCCCATAAACAAGATTCCTTCAGCAAATAGGCTATCACTTATTAATTTTTGGCTACTATGGTATCCTACAATGCATATAGTTTAGCTTTGGAATTATTATATCCCCTGCTTCATAAGGATTTTGTTACCCTGTAGTATTCTCTTTTGATTCCTTCGTGGGGTGTGGGTGTTGCTGGTGTGGCCAGTGTTTGTTACCCTTTGTTTTTTGTTGCACTGCACTTAATTTGAATAAAATTATGAGGAAAACAACAGCTTGCAAACTTAAACCTGTTGTTTGGATTCGAGAAGTTCTTTAATGATACATTTTAACAGTCTTACACTGACACTGACACATTAGCTAATGTAATTCCCGTGTGTATGATGCGTTTATAAGCCATGTGAAGTAATGTTAGCATGGGTGTTTTTATAGGAGGCCAGTTTTTTTTTGTGGTATCTGTTAGTGCAATGGGCTAACACTTGCCTCCCTCTCCCAATGGCTCTGCTCTTTCCTTCTGGGTGGGATTTCTGAAGCTATGCCTTTGGTTCAATTGAGGTTGGAAAGTGGAACAAGGAATGGAGATTTCAGCTGACAACTAACCTGAGGGATTCTGATATAATTCAAAAACTGTCCAAGGTGCACTCCAGGGGTTTACAATGTCATCTAAGTTCCTCAGTCAGGTTATAAATTTTCAGGTTACTCACAGTTTGAAGTTATTAGCATTTAGCCTGCAGCAAGGGGTCGTATCAGTATGCAGGGAAGTACCAAGGCTTGGTGTTTAGTCTGCTGCAGCAGCTGTCTGTAACATTTGCTAATGTTTGAAGTGCCTGTGAATAGATAAAAAGAAAAACACATTGTAAAATTGTATCAGAGATAATTGTCAGGATTAGGGACATGCCAAAAATCTACAAAGTAGGAGCTAAACAAAGTTTCTCCCAGGAATCATTTATATTGAAGTTCAGTTACAATAAGCAGCTGCCTCCTGGAGGACAGGATATGAGAGAATTCATCTGAGACAAATATTTCTTCTCCACTTATAGACTGTAAATCCAATGGGGAATATAAAAGACTGGGATCTAAGCGGAGGGGAGGTGGAACACTATTACTGCTCATGTTAGTTCAATTCTCTCTTGGTGCCAAATTGAAATTTAATGTTTAATTTTCTGATTTGAGCCCAAAAAGTGGAGGAAAATGTTGTGATTTAGGCACTGTATTCACCTGGATCACACATTTTCCATGTTAGAAAATTGGCAAGGCCACACCTATTATCCATTCGAAAATACCCATTATATAAGCAAAATCATTCCAATGACTACAAATGTTGACAGAGAAGATCTTAACAAATCCATGTGTTATAGTACCAACCAGTACCAGCTTTTGGTTGGGTTGCCATCATCACCCTTCCATGATTGGTTTCTCAGGGCCTATTTGTTTACAGTAGTCGAGGACAACCACAAGTGAGTCTTAATGAGAGGAAGCTCTCAAGCACAAAGTAGTTTATTGTATGATAGTAATCTAAACAAGTTATATTAGTATGCTAAACATGGTTACAAAGACGCTGATGAGACCTTTAGGGTTTTGGTTTTTGTTCGACAAGATCCTAAGATGATTTGCCTTTCCCTAACCCAACTCCTTATGACAAGATCAGATTAAGTGGACCTTACCATAGTGTTCACGTTAACCTTTTCAGAACCAATAACTCATACAGCTGCCTTCCCAAGCTATTTTTCTCGCAGGTAAAACATATACATCCATCTATATAATTATATTACCACTATTCTATCTCCCTCAAAGCTTCTGATTTCAGAAATTCAGGCAATCTGGACATTTCACAGTTCTTCCAGAATATGTTATTTACAGACTTGGAAGATTGGTAGGTCTTTGGCTTGAGGACTGTAACATTGATTTTTTCTTAACTTTGTGATGTTATTAAAACATTGCTATCATGGTGTTCCTCACTTGGTTTATTCTAATCAATGATTGTTGCGTAAAAGAAAAAGTTCCTGGCGTTCTTTTATAAAACTTCCTCAGCCATACAAACAAGAGATAATCACAATTGGATTGCTCCCTCTTGAATGACTGTCTCTTTCATACACATATCTCTCATATACACATCTATTGCGCTTGGCAGAAGTGCCAAGTCAATTATGGTGCACCATATTATGACAACAGATCAGAATCCCAAAGTACTGTGGACATTTTAAACTCCAAAATGTGTTTTTTTTTAAAAGGACTGCTATAGACAAAATAAGACTGCAGGTGTAAATTCAGCGCTGTTTGACAGAGTCTTGTGTGGGACTCATTGATTGTCACACCCGTATTCAGGGCAACTACAAACAGAGAAAGAGTGTAACAAGAAGAGATAACAAAGAGGTTAACTATCTTACCCCTCTCTGCAGAAAGCCAACTCTTACAGGCATTTTTTTTCTGTTTTCCCTTTCAGGAAGTCCAAAAAAAGTGTTAAAAATTGACTGCATCCCTAACTCTTACGTGTTGGTGGAAGAATGTCTGCTAAAGATTCATGTCTACCGGCCTGAATTTGAGGGCTTAGTGTGCTAAATGTCTGCTTTAAATGTATACTTTTGGAGAGTTCCAGGCAAAAATGAATACCCAGCAAAATAATTGTTTTCCCAGACGATTCTTTCGGGTTCTGCTAAAATGTGATTAATCAGGATCCCAATGCACCACTTCCAACTATGCTTCAAAATGATTATCTGGTCATTGGAAAATCCAAGTAGAGTCCAATGGATTTAGCTATGGAGTCAACGTCATTGTTATGATAGAGAGCTGAGTCTTCAACTTCTGCCCCAGCAATTCTGATATTGATGAGCCACACTGAAGAGGGATGGGCAGGTAATTTAACAAAGCTGTCTTAACAGAATCAACTTTTCTCTTTAAAAGGGACTCGACTGTCTGGATCCCATGCTTTGCCTCCCCATTGAATAGTGAGTTTGTTGTATGTCCAGTTCTAGAACTGGCTGTAAATTTGCTGACAGACTTATAGCAAACTGTGGGCCATTGTCTCTCACAATCACATCAGGGATTCCAAGCACAGCAAATTTTTCATGCAAGAACATGACAGTGCCATCTGTGAAGATAGTATTCAAATTTTTCACCTATATCTTCCGTGACAAGTACAATATAGTGAGAAGCTTAGATTGTCAGTCAAACATAAATACATCGGATCTCACATGTTCCCTCAGTCTGGTGGAAAAAGTAATGGGCTACCAGAGACTGCCACTGCTCAGGGTTTTTAATGACACAAGTTTCAAAGTTTTGGCAAAGATTTATAGCTTGGGTTGTGGGTGAGGTTGTTGACTTGCTCGCCAAGCTGGCTTGTTTTTGTTCAGACAGTTCGTCACCATGCTAGCTGACATCATCAGTGGAGCCTCCGATGAAGCGATGTTATTCTACTGTGCTTGGAATTTATACTGTCCTGTCCGTTATGGTGAGTCCTGTCATTTCTGGTTTTGGTCTGTATGGGTTTGTATACGGGGTCCAATTCTGTATGTTTGTTGATTGCAATACAGGTGGACAGCCATGCCTCCAGGAATTCCTGTGCGTATTTATGTTTGGCTTAGGCTACTATGGTCACTTTGTCCTAGTTAAATTGATGGCCATTTGTCTGAATGTACGGATATTAAGGAGAGTTCGTTGTTTTGTCTCACAGATGCACCACAATGAGTCTAAGCATAGCTTGAGCTCTGAAACCTGCAATTGGTAAGGAGGTGGGTAGAAAATTAACAGGTAGAATGTCCAAAGTAGTAATTGCCAGATTAGTCGCAACGCCACATGCATGTGAGGACAGATGTAGCAAGAAAAGTAAGATTGATGAGTGTCTGCAGACATGCTGCCACAGGGAGGTTTTTAGATTTTTGGGACACTAGGACTGGCTCTGCGGAAGATGACACCTGTATTGAGGGGAGGCGATGGCCAAGTGGTATTATAGCTGGACTGTTAATGCAGAGACCCAGATAATGTTCTGGGGACTTGGGTTCGAATCCCGCCATGGCAGATGGTGGAATTTGAATTCAATAAATATCTGAAGTGGAGAATCCAGTGATGACCATGAATCCATTGTTGATTGTTGGAAAAACCCATCTAGTTCACTAACGTCCTTTAGGGAAGTAAACTGCCATCCTTACCTGGTTTGGCCTACATGTGACTCCAGACCTACATCAATGTGGTTGACTCTTAACTGCCCTCTGGGCAATTACGGATAGGCAATAAATGCTGCCTAGCCAGCGACACCCTCATCCTGTGAATGAATAAAGAAAATAAATTAACTGAACAGATTGCACTTGAATAGAGCTGGAACTAAGTTCTTTCCAGGTCATCTTACTAATGTGGTGGTTTTATACTAACTCAGCAAGTGTGAGACTAGGAGACAGTATTAGAAACTAATAACAGGGTGCACAGAATGCTAGGAGAAGCAGATAACAGTAGACTAGAGGATAAGAGGTATATATGTAGAGTCAGTGCAAGGGAGAAAGTAATAAATTAAATAAATGTTGCACTGCGCGTGCCTTAATGCAGATTAGAGTTAGTAAGATTAGGGAATTCCAGGCATACATTGCGGTGTACAGTTATGATGTTGCAGTGATAACAGAGACACTTATTCAAGTTGCTTCAGGACATGTTTCATTAGGAATGTAGAATTTTCCTAGGTATGTAGAGACAAAATGAATTCTGTTTCTGCATAGGGTCATATAGCATGGAACAAGACCCTTTGGTTCAACTAGTCCATGTTGACCATAACCCCAACCTGAACTGCTTGAGCTTGGCCCATATCCCTCCAAACATTTCTTGTTCATGTACTTATCTATATGTCTTTTAAATGTTGTAACTGTATTCTGTTCACCACTTTCTCTGGAAGTTCATTCCATACATGAACCAGTCTGTGTAAAAAAAAATTGCCCTTCATGTCTTTTTAAAATCTTTCTTCTTTCCCCTTAAAATATGCTCCCTGGTCTTGAACCCCCACCCTACAGAAAAGACACCTGCCACTTACCTTATCTGTATGATTCATTATTTCATAAACCTCCATAAGGTCGCTTCTCAACCTCCTGCACTGCAGCGATAAAAGTCCTACTCAAAGCAATCTCATTATAACTCAAACCCTCCATTCTTGGCAACATCCTGGTAAATCTCTTCTGAACCCTCTCCAGCTTGATAATATCTTTCCTATAAGAGGGAGACCTTCTTTAAAGTGATGCTGTATTCATGATTGAGATTCCCTAATCCTGAGTTCAGTTTGGAGTAAACATTTTCAAAAGAACTTTTACTCCCATGCCATTGAACTTCTTTGACATTGTGAAGTTTGAAGGCAAAACATACTTTATCGTGTGGTGTTTCCTGATTATTGTTCCCTTTATAAATTTACATTGACATCTTAGTGTTGTAAATTCTATTTTTCCAACTTGCAAAATGTGGTTGTCAGTAATAGAGGAGAGTACCAGATTCAGATGAATCAATCAAAGAGCAATCACCTGAGAAGATAATGTTGGTTGCCTTTACTCTTTCTTTAGCTATTTCTCTTCCTTCATTTATTCCTCCTTCACTTCCACTTCATCAGCTGTTTGTTCTACATCTGGTGAGATTCTGCAGCATCCAACAGCCACCAGAAAATGGATGGCTCCAACAAGAACTGGACATTCGCTAAATAT